>QRFJ01007451.1:0-40552 GCA_006176705.1 Cocos nucifera
CGGAGAGAGATGAAAGTAAGGCAGAGAAAGGCTAGGAGAGGAGAGCAAGGCTAAGGAAAGATCCTATCCAAATAAATTTAATTCTTGCTATAAGAATTAAATTGAGGAATCTAATTTTATTATGTTAGTGGCTTGATCAAGTCTCCATATGGATCAATATTGGAGGGTGAATGTAGAACACTGATGAAATCCTAACGGACGATGCTTCCGACGATCAGGATCAAATTAGGGTTAAGCGATCAGAGGTATATTCTAATATTCTAATTTATGTTATAAATATATATTTATATTTAAATTTTAATAAGATGTCCTAGAGTTTGGGATTTGATTTTATAATTTCATAATTTTACTTTGAAATCTATGCTCCATCCTGTATACCAAACCCTATAGTGGTATCAGAGAAACATTATTAGGTAAAATCATAGATTGTTATCTTATAGTTTAATGAAAATATTGTAAATATGATATGATCATGTTTGATATGATTAGCATGTTATTAATATGATGTGATTATATTTAATTAATCATAATTAAATTATGATGTATATCATTCTGTGAGGTTGCCCTGGCATAGTAGCGAATATCTACCATGTGATGATGTTTGTCCTAGAATAATATTACATGCTAATATATTTTATATGTCATGATTGAATATATACAATTCATGCGTATTGTTTGATTAAAATTAGAATTGCATAGAGACCAATTAAAGCCCTCTGTAAAATTATTAAGTTGTAGTGTAATTAACGATAGCAGAATCAGTCTTGATGTCTAATTAATCAATCGATGTCTAGGAAAGTAGTTCATGATTGGTAAAGAGAACGTGGTTTGTAATTAATTCTATTATCTGGCCTGACTAATTTATTGATGTCTAAGAAAAGTAATGGAGGACCCCCAACTCTTTTCCACTTACCTAGCCGATTAGATTAATTTAATTCTTGATTGGGATGTTTAGTGTTATATTCACTACATTATGGCCTTTCTTCATGCTATTCCTTTATTATATCATGAATCATATTAGGTTTGTTGTGTAACCACAAGACCTATTATGGGGACTGATGTAATATTGTTCTAGTGTATTGAGATGCTTATAGAATTTTAGGTATACTGCTTAGTTGTATAACCACAAGAGCAGTTATATTACATTTTGACTATATAAAAATGAAGGGTCCTACTTAACTAAAATATTATAGTTTGTTGTGCTAACATAAGACTATTAATATTTTAAAGGCCAGAAATATGTTGAGAATTGCATGAGATGCAATTGGAAAGAGTTTTCTATTAGATGTGTGCCCTAGAAGCCAGATTAGTTGTCACTTGTAATACACTTCGAAGGATAATTTTATAATTTTGATTATAAATAAATAAATAAATTATTTTTCTATCATAGTGTGTATTTAAAAGTATCTATGATGCATCCTTTAAGTTAATGGTAATGACAATTCATATTTTCAAAAGTTAAAAATTTAATATATAAATTTTTATAATTAACTCATAAACTGCTTCCGATCGTAGGATCATCATGAGGATGGTGATCGATCCAGGAGGTTGGTGTATGATCATTTTTTTAGGATAGATATATCTTGAGTCTACGGTATGGAGACACCAGAGCGAGAGTACAGATACTTGTTAAAGAACGAGGGCACTAGAGCATGACCACCTCAAGTAGTCATAAGAAAGTCTACCTTCTCGTCGATGATTGACTCGATGCTGCAGTGGTGTGTATAGTTCTTTGATTTGACGTATATCGACAGTTCACCTTAAGAGTGTTATAGTTTGACTATACCATAACTCGATCTCCTAGCCATTTGAAATTCTGAGGTGTATGTTGGCTATAGCATGTTCATTATAGAAATTGAATTGCACCAATAAGAAAATATATCTACCTCGGTAGATGAGGAGTAGCCCTATGATAATCATGAGATTGAGTCCTTAAGCCCCTGGCCATGGTAGAGTGAAGATGATAGAAAAAGTTTCTATTAGATTTCACATTAGACTCGAATTGAATAATTAATTCATATGATGGATATTGGATTTGACGAGTTCATCTTAACCCTAATCCTATCGGAGCACAAGATAGAAGAACCTAATTACACAAGTAACTATACTAAGAGGTTTGCTTTCAGTTCTGATGGGTTGCCACTATATACTGCTAGGTATCACTGGTGGATTTTGAGAGCAATTAGAATGATTTTGATGATCAATCATTCTAATTATATGAATCAAAAAAGTTCTGGTCCATCGAAAGGTATTTTGATGATGTCGATGATGGAATCACGATATATCTCATTACCATACAAAATTAAACTTAATTGGATCACACAAATAAGGGTTTGGATCTGGATGTTCATCAATTAAGCTAACCTAGTTTGATTGATTTGGATTAGATCTAATCAGGTTCAAGATAATCATGCTAGCACACGATTGAGCCTGACTTTCTTCTTCTAAAATCTTTTTGATTCATCATAACTAAGTCAAATTTGATTTAACTTATTTTTATATTTTGAATAGATTTATTTTCATCTGACTAGAATAAGTCCAAATCAGATTAATTATAGAAATTAAATCCATTCATAGTCAAATTGGACTTGGGTCAAAAGTTGACCTATTTGAGAGAATTGAGGATCACCTAATCAGATGCTTCTAGAAAATTTTTTAAAAATTATTTTAATCTAATTTTTGTATACATGATAGAGCATGAATTATACATTAGGTGTACCAAATTTTATAATTTTTGAAGATGTCTAGATTGAGTTATGATAGAGTTTGATTCAAATCAAACTTTTGAGGGAAGAGTCCTAGGCGCAGTGGAGTCTTCCTTATCTACTCATGCCACCACCTTCCAGATTGATTTTTGGCATCAAAATCAAATGGGATCTAGGGATTTTCATGGAGATCAGGTCTAGGAGTCCCAATGGCCAGAAAAAAAGAATTTTGGGCAAAGAGGGACTCTAACTTGGTGCTATGCTTTTGTATAAGAACCCTTACACCAAGGCTCTTCACGTAGAAATACCTTTTATACCCAAAGGTTGCCATTCAAGATATTCCACACCCTCTCTATCCTCTCTCTCCATCTCTTATAGATGTCTAAAAAGTTAGGCACAAATCTGAGAGAAAGATCCAATCAAATTTGTGAAGAGTTCAACATCTACATGACGGTGTTCATGAGATGGACATGCTGCCTTCAAAAAATTTTTGAAGGACTTTCAGATCAGATTCAAATATGAACCTTGGAAAAAAAATTTATGAAAAAAAGATGTTTAGATTCTTTCTAAGTGGATATCGATAGAAGCCAGGCGCGTGCATGACTCCTTCCAGAACCTCAGGAAATATCAAGATCATCATAGGATAATCAGATTATCCAAACAAGATATGAAATTAAATCTGATTAAATTTTTATTTTAATTTTTAATATTAGATTATCATAATTAGATCTAAGAACTCTTAATCTGATTAGATTATTTTAAAAAAATTTAAAAAAATTCATCTCAGATCTGATCATGATCCTACGGCAAAAAATAGAATTTTTCCTTCAACTGGTATATATCATAGCTACGTTAGCAGTTCTTCAGATCTACCTTAAATCTAATTTTATTTTTATTTATGATCTAATATTAAAAGATTTTAGATATCACATCAGATGTGATTAGATCTAAAATCAAAAAATTAAAAGTTAAATAATTTAGATCTAATATGTATGAGATTCATGACTAGACTAGGTATAAAATAGTTCTATATGTAGTCTAGTATGATTATATATTTATTTTAATTAAATATAATTTTATATCTATTTAATTTTTATTTTTTTAATATCATAATTAGATCTAAAAATAAAAAATAAAATTTTTAATTTTTGATTTATTCATATGAGATATGAAAGATGCATGCTTAGACTAGTCATAGAATAGTTCTATAAGGTGTCTAGAATGGTTTTTTTTTTAATATGATCAAATTTAAAATTTTATTTTTTAGATTTAATATGTGATATTTTAGATATGAAAGTTTGCATATTGATGATATATGAGATGTATGCAAGACATGTATTAGTTAGATCTTTTTATATGTGATATATGATCTAACTAGTTTTATAGTAAAAAATTATATTTTTGATTAAGAAGTTTTCCATGGCCGTTCGATCATAAGAATAAAATAGGATTTAAAGATTCTCTCCTTCCATTCGATGGGATGTTCTTATGGCGTGTAGGGGTGCTGCACGTTCGTCCTTAATCAGAAATCAAAACTTATTTTTCTGCAAAATCCTAGATCCTGAAATCATAGAATTTTTATTACATGTTTTGTTCATGAATCCAAAACTTAATTAATAATTAAGATTATAAAATTAATTAGATCTAAAAATTATGAATTTTCAGATCTAAGACATATTCATAAAATTAAGTTCGAACTTGGATAGCTCAATTAGGTCTAGCGGTTGATCAAACCGAATCAAGAGTTAGTTAGATAGGATCAAAGAAAGCTTAGATTTCACCAGCCTAATATGATTAAGTCTGGGTCAAGATTAAATTATATTGAGATGTGACTCGATCAAGTCAAGATCTAATTTAGCTCCACGATTCGAGCCTGGATTGTAGGCTAATCCAATTGATTCTGATTCGATAATTTGGTGTCTAAGGTAAGTTTGGCAGATACAATCGACTGATTTTTAATTAGGAGCTACTCGATCTGAATGCATTTTTGTTGAGTTAATGGCATATTCCTTCCACCGGTCTCACTTACCTGACCATTTATGTCGATCCAATTTTGATTTAAGATGGCTAACAATTTGAGCCAACCCATGCCACTAGGTTAGTCATAATTATTTTGACTAAGTCAAGTCAAATTTAAAGAGACCTAAATTATATCTCCCTAAAAAAATATTAAGTCTAAGATTTTTCACCATTATAGACGCACGGGCCCTTTTCGAGGTTGATTGCTCTTGGCTAGATACGGTGGTTCAGTTGGACCGAGAAGATGCAACCATGTCTATTAGGCATTGGATGCTATAGGTTAGAGGATGGATTGGGCTCAATATTCTAGATACGGTAAGGGACCCAATCAGAAATCCAATCTGTGTAAATGGTGGGTCTGACTTAACTAAGAAGTGGATCAATATTTTGGACATAGTGAGATTCATGAATTAGAGATCAGGTTAGGGTGTACCATGATTAAAGAATCATTGGACAAGAGTTGTCCACTCATTGATTGACCCATCACCAATAACTGTTAGGTGAGGTAGTAAGTCAGTTGATGGGATCGCACCATCACTAGAAATTAATAATCATGGAGATTTTTACATCTCTACCAAGAAAGTGTAGGAATTCGAGTAAATAGTGGAAGCCTAATTTATTTAAAAATAAAATTTTTAAATAAATTGATTAAGTCTAATTATAAAATCTAACTAAAAACTTTAACTCTCTACAGAAAAATATCTGCATCTAATCCAACTACAAGAATTGGCTCTGGAACTTCAAAATTATTTTGGATTTCGAGAAGTTGACTCATGTGTTGGAACAGGATTCCCCACCTTACCAGCCCATCCATCCATTGATTAGATAGCATCTCTCAAGAAGTGGATGGATGAAGATAACAAAATTAGGTATTACATGTTGGGCTCGATGTCTGATGAGCTCCAGCACCAACATGAAGATATTAAGACTAGCCGCAAAATGTTGGCTCACCTGCAAGAGTTGTTTGGTAAACAGAGTCATGCAGCCAAATATCAAGTCACTAAAAGACTGTTTAAGGCTTAAATGCATGATGGACAGTCGGTCCAAGATCATTATCTAATGATGATCAAGAACTTAGAAGAGCTTAAGAAGCTCGGTGTCAAGTTAGATCAGGATCTGCAGAGTGACATAATTCTATGGTCCTCAATTGATGCATATGGATAATTCATCATGAACTACCATATGCATAAACTTCAGAATACCTTGGCTAAGCTCCTGAATATGTTGGTTACTGCTGAGCTTTCTATGAAAGATTCTAAGGATAGTTTATCATGAACTACCTTATGCATAAACTTCAGAATATCTTGGTTGAGCTTATGAATATGCTGGTTACTGCTGAGCTTTCTATGAAAGATTTTAAAGGCTCAATACTTACTGTGGAGCGGACTTCTTTCAAGAGAAATTTTTTGGAAAGAAGAAGAAGTCTATGAAGAAGCAGAAGATAGATGGTGGGAAGAAGGTAGAGCCGAAGAAGAAGGCCGCTGATAAAGAAAAATATTTTCATT
Organism: Cocos nucifera; assembly: GCA_006176705.1. NCBI lineage: Eukaryota > Viridiplantae > Streptophyta > Magnoliopsida > Arecales > Arecaceae > Cocos > Cocos nucifera. Next base: position 6,230 of record QRFJ01007451.1, read on the forward strand.
ACAACATTGACGACCATTAAAAGTGGAACTGGCCTCTTTACCTAGCCAGCTTGAAGAATGATAAGTATCATAAATTCATCAATTTATTAATTAATTTATATTAATTTTAAAAATTATTAATTAATTTATATATAATTTTTGAGAAATTCATATTTTTATTAATTAAAAAATTAATTAAAAAATAATAAAAAATAAAAAAATAAAATTTTATAATTAATGGAAAGAGCTTATTTTTTTGATCATAACGAAATAAGTTTGGAGCAAAATAGAGCTAAAACGAAAAAGATATGGATTTTTAAAGAAATAAAATAAATTTAAATGAAAAAAATAACATACAGCTCAAACGACTCAAGCCGTCATGCCGCAGCAGCCGACGCGTCCAAACGCGTCGAGCCAAGCCAACCAAGCCGATGCACCAAGCCATCTAAACTAGCCAACTCAAGCCAAGAAGCCATCAATCGGTCTGTAGAATAATATAGACCGCCAGCTCAGCAGACACCGGCGAATCAAAGCCTGCCACGTGGTAGACCTAGACCCCTAAAGGGTTTACAGAAAATTCATCGTGGCTCTAGGGCATTTTGGTGTTTTTATCTATCAATAAAAGGCGCTGATTGGTGTGGTGCACGATGTGGCCGATCCACACGGTCCATGGGAGCAGTAAATGCGCGATCGTACGGTGGTGGTTGTGTGCAGTCAAGATTGAACGATCAGCATTTCTTTTGGTTGCTGATTTCACCCAGATAGCCATCGGACGATAGTGCTTGATTCCGACTTTGATCCGACGGTCCAGAATACTCCCGACAATGATCAGGACTCCCGACACATGATGTGCGGCCAGATTTCTTCCATCAACGTGCGATCAGACGATCAGAATTTTATCCAACCTGATCTGGGCTGATATGCATCCGATTTTGATGATTTTTGGATCGTTGGATTCATATTTACGGCCAGATTTCATCCAGAGTAGTAGAATTGATCTAGGACTTCTTTTAGTCCAATTTTTATTTAGATTTCTTTATATTTTGATGATCAAAGAGTCCCTTAGTCCCACATTGCCCAGAAGCAAACTCTCCAGCCCTCCTAGCTCTATAAAAAAGACCCCAGACCTTCAGAAATCAACATCTCCGATCAAGATGAAGCTTTGGTACAGGGCAAAGCCAAGCTATGGGTTAAAGACTGCTTCAAAGCAACGGATGCCGAGAAGAAGAGCTAGGCTTCTACACCATCTTTCTGCCAATGTCGATCCAAGATTAGAGATCAGCTTGTTTTAATTTCTTCTTTTTATATATTTAAATTATAAAATTTTAAGTAATGCAATATTTATTTTTATATTCTTTAATTTTATGCTCTTTATTTTTATTGCAATCTAATTTTTATATTTTAATTATTATTTATTTATTGCAAATACATGCTAAGATCTAACTAGTAGATCTTAGTACCAAGTTTAAATTCCTGCATCTTTTAATTTTCGCTTTTTATTTTCTGACTTCACTTTTGATCCCAAAACTCTTCTATTTTCTTTTTCTTTTATAAAATTAAAGATTTTAAATCTAAAAATACTATCTTTCCTGTAGATTCGATCTGACTCACTACTATCTATGGATTTTTAATTATTTTTAGAAGTCGAATTAAACTGATAAATACGGTGTCTTAACGACAACATCACGTTCCTATCAAGTTTTTGGTGTCGTTGTCGGAGAATGGAATAGATGCTATTTTTTCTTTGATTTCTTTAAATTTTTTTTGTAAATTAATTGTAAATATTTTTTTTAAATATTACTCACTAATTTTATTTATTTATTTATTTTGCAAAAAGAAAGAGAAAAGGAAGAAAGCATCTAATTTTGGTGAGATCAATCCTAACCCTAGTCCTCTTTTCTTTTTATTTATTTATTTACTTATTTTATTTTTAAATTAATTTAAAAATTATTCATTTAAACCTAATTAAAAGCCTCATAATAAGATTAGAAATTTTAATTGCTTAGAACATGCATTATATTATTTTTATTTTTATTTTTTTATTTTCTTTTGGTGATTGCTGGAGACAAGGTAAGCCTTTCAAAATTCAATTAGTTGCATGCATCCAATTTAAATTGCATAGAACCCTTTGATTGAAAATTTTTTGTGCATATTCATATCAAACCAAATTAAGGACACAACCCAATTAAACAAGATAAGGTAGGAATTTGATTACTCTTCCTTAGCCCATAAATAATCAACCAGCATCCTGCATTGACCTAAGCCTTTAATTTTAAAATCAATTAGACATCAGCCCTAGAAACTCGAGCTCAATAGGATAAGGAACCTTAAGAGTTGAACCAGATTAGGGTTAGTCAATTTGACTAGTGTCTAGGAAAGTGGTTCAAGGATGACTGGGCCCGAAGGAAGATGGTTTCTAATTGGTTCCGTTAGCTTATCTGACCAAGCACAATTGGTGTCTAAGACAAGCAACGGGGGGACTCCCACCGACCTTATACTTACCTAGCTAGTTGATTGGCTAATCCTATACTTGAAAGACTTGAAGGTGACCTTGGCAGTTACGAGCTATCTAGATTTAGGATAACCTTTAGTCAGGATTGATTGATCAACTTGATTGAAAATCAACATCAAACCTAATTAAACCTAATTCTTTTCTCTCTTTTTAGTTCTAGGACTCCTTAGGACCTCTTTTTTAGAACTCTTCTTTTTTTCTTCTTCTTTCTCTTATAAAAATAAAATTAAATTAAATTAAATAAAAATTAAATTTAACTAACTAAAAAAATATTTAAAATAATAATTAAATTAAATTAAATTAATAAATAAAATAATTAATATAATAAAATAATAAAAAATATAAAAAATTTTAAATTTTTCTTTTAAACAACACGATAGGATTGCACTAGTGCATGCACGATAGGAAATCGCTTTACCTGATCTAGTTGAACCCAACCATAAAATTAAAAGGTTGAATTGTATTAAATCCGATAATCAAATGACTGAAAATTTTAGAGAACCACCTAAGCAGATGAAAGAATACTTTATTCCTTCTACCTATAACCCATCGACTTGTATCCAATTACCTGAAATTCATGCTACCCACTATGAGATCAAGCCGACTACAATCCAGATGCTTCCATCTTTCTATGGGAACATCAATGAAGATCCTTATAAACATCTGGATGAATTCTTAGAAATCTACTCTATGGTGAGAATTCAAAATTTAACTAATGATGCCCTTAGACTAATTTTATTTTCCTTATCATTAAAAGACAAAGCCAAGTACTGGCTTGGGATAATAGGGAGATCAATTAAAACTTGGGCTGACTTGCAAAATAAATTTCTTAAAAAATTTTATCCCATAAACCGAACCAATACTATGAGGCAAGCTATCACTGGATTTGCTCAGCTTCCAGGGGAACAGATTCACGAGTCATGGGAGAGACTTAAGAAACTTCTTAGAAAATGCCCACACCATGGTTTGTCTAAGTGGCAAATAGTTCAAGCTTTCTATGAGAGTTTAGGAGATCAATACAGACAGATAGTAAATGCATCCTGTGGAGGTGCATTCATGAACAAGAGTGAGGACGAAGCCTATACCTTATTTGAAATCCTAAGTGAAAACTCAATTAACCATGCTTCATTGTCTTTCCACCAAACCTGGGCAGGGATCCATGAATTTAAACATCTAGAATCTAGTCATAAGATTGATTTAAATTTGATAAATAAAGTGGACTTTCTTGCTCAAAAATTAGATCAAGTCCTAACCCTAAGTCAACAATCTCCTGCATAATTCACATCATCTTCTAATTATCAGAAGATTTGTTCAATCTGTGCTAGCCCAACCCATCATGTAAGTGAATGTCCTATGACTACACAGTTTTCATCTTTTATCCAAGAACAAGTCCAAGCTGCTAAAGGCTACTCCAAGCCAGTTAATGATCCATTTTCAAATTCATATAATCTAGATTGAAGCAACCACCATAATTTTTCTTGGACATCTCAACAGACTCAGGCTCAAACCTAAATTTTATCAGTACAAAATTATCAAAATAGATCCCAATACCAAAATTATGCCTATAATAGAGGTCAGCCTAGTAAGCCTTTCCAGCCACCATATCATAATCAACCCTCATATCCACCTCCTCAATAGACCAATCTAGCTGATGATAGATTTAACCAACTTTAACAATTGATTCTGACTCAACAGCAATCTATCGCCAGACTAGAAGCTCAAATAGGATAATTAGTTGAGTCTAACACGAAGAGAGAATTAGATCAACTACCAAACCTACCAATTTTAAACAATCCACCTAATGTCTACCAACCATCTGGATTAAATTATCAATTTAATGTCTCACTTAAGAATCCCCAATCTGAGAATACCAAAGTAATTTCTGAACTTAAAAGCTATAGAATTCTTATGGACCCATACCAAGATCAGGTGAGAGAGGCTAGTACTGATGCTAGCCAAAATAAAAATTTAGAGAAATTGATTAGTACTGAGACTAGCCATATAGAAGAACCCAAGCCAGAAATTAGTACTTAAGCTAGTTCTAGTTTAAATGAGATAAAAATAGAAAAAAAGAGAATAGATGATTTACCTGAGACTTATAAACCTAATATCCTATTCCCTTCAACCCTAGAAGCTGGTTCTTCTTACAAAAATCAAGAGGCATGTAATGAAATATCAATGGAGTTATTTAAGCAAGATCACATTAATTTATCTCTAGAATTAAAACAATCTTTAGTCACCATTTCAGCACCCATTGAATCAAACTTAACTCCTAAAACTCCATTCATGAGTATTTTAGAAGAACAAATAGGAAAAATTCTTAATAAATATGGGTCTGAGAATGGAATCATAAATTATATCCCTAAAATTAACAATGAATATATCAATAATGGGATTACAAATCAACTTTTTGAGATTGGCAATTCAAAATCATTAAAATTTATCAATCCAATATTTGACACAGGATAGTAAGCTGCATTGTATCTGACTGAAGACGGTAAACTTAGCGCTTATTGGGAGGCAATCTAATACTTCTTGAATCTAATTTATTTTTTCTCTTTTAGGCTAAGCTAGAGAACCAAAAAGCTGGAGAAGGATCATAAGCTTCAAAACCCATGCTAAATAAACAAACATAATTTTCACCCTTTTATTTGTCTTCCCTCTCCATTGAGGACAATGTCAATTCAATTGGGGGGTAAAATATATATATATAATAAAAATAAAAAATAAAAAAAAATAAAAAAATAATAATAAAAAGAATAATAATAAAATAATAATAAAATAAAATAATAATAATAATAATAATATATATATAATAAAAATAAATAATAAATAAATAATAATATATATATATATAATAATAATCAAATTTTGGATAAACCATATTTCAGGAAAGAGAATCTTAAGCAAAATAAACTAGAAAAAGTAATAAAGTTAGAAAGTATTAACTAATAATGGTAGTGAGTTAAGAAGCAGATTACTTGGTCAGACCATTAGCAGTCTACTTAGATCATTTAAAGGCTAACAGTACTTCTAATTGCACATGCACACTAATGAAGCACAGTAGATATTGATTATAAGGCTAAATTGAAAATTCAATTATCACTAAAAATTGATGGTTTATATATATTTCTCAATTAAAAAAACTTGAATTTAACAAAAGAGCTACCTGCTTAAATAAAAAAAAAGGGGCAAAACATAGAGTATATATGGATTATCCTAAGCTAGAACTTTGCACCTTAAGTCAAATGTAGAAGTTCACATTAAATGGTGAAGAGAAGGCCAGGATGCTCAGCATAATTCAAAAAAAAAAGAAAAAAGCAATGTGAAAGCTACCTTAATTCATGCATTTAACTTGGGAGTATATAGAAAACTAACCAAAATAGGTGATAAAAGAAGATTCGTTTATCCTTTGAATCAACACCCAAATGCTAAGTTAGTATTCACAAAACCAGTGCTGAAAATCTTTAGATGAACTCTAAGAAAGTTTTTGATTAATCTGTCATGAAATTTACTTCTGAAACTCAATACTTAGTTAGTGATACTATCTAAACTTTTGATCTTAAATCCTAGATTTATTCTTGTGAAGGAAGATCTCAATGAAATATAGTACTTGATCTAAATTAAATTCTTTCTTTACTCGAGGACGAGCAAAGCTTAAGTTGAGGGGTGTGATAAGTATCATAAATTTATCAATAAAAATATTAATTTATTAATTAATTTATATTAAATTTTTAAAAATTATTAATTAATTTATATATAATTTTTAAGAAATTCATATTTTTATTAATTAAAAAATTAATTAAAAAAATAATAAAAATTAAAAAATAAAATTTTATAATCAATGGAAAGAGCTCACTTTTTTTATCATAACAAAATAAGTTTAGAGCAAAACGAAGCTAAAACAGAAAAGATATAAATTTTTAAAAAAATAAAATAAATTTAAATGAAAAAAATAACATACGGCTCAAGCCGTCACGCCGCAGCAGTCGGTGCGTCTAAACGCGCCGAGCCAAGCCAACCAAGCCGATGCGCCAAGCCATCCAACCTAGCCGACTCAAGCCCAGAAGCCATCAGTCGGTCTATAGAATAGTATGGACCGCCAGCTTAGCAGATACCGGTGAATCAGAGCCTGCCACGTGGTAGACCTAGACCCCTAAAGGGTTTACAAAAAATTCATCGCAGCTCATAGGGCATTTTGGTCTTTTCATCTATCAATAAAAGGCACTGATTGGTGTGGTGCATGATGTGGTTAGTCCACGCGGTCCATGAAAACAGTAAATGCACGATCGTACGGTGGTGGTTGTGTGTGATCAAGATCGGATGGTCAGCATTTTTCTCGATTGCTATTTTCACCTAGATCGCCATCGGACGACAGCGCTTGATTCCAGCTTCGATCTGACGGTCCAGAACACTCCCGACGATGATCAGGACTCTCGATGCATGATTTGCGGCTAGATTTCTTCCATCAATGTGCGATCGAACGGTCAGAATTTAATCCAACCTGATCTGGACTGATATGCATCCGATTTTGATGATTTTTGGACCGTTGGATTCCTATTTATGGCCAAATTTCATCCACAGTAGTAGAATTCATCTAGGACTTCTTTTAGTCTGATTTTTATTTAGATTTCTTTATATTTTGACGATTACAAAGGCAATTAGTCCCACATTGCCTTTAGAAATAAATATCCAACCCTCCTAGCTCTATAAAAAGGATCCCAGACCTTCAAAAATCAACATCTCCGATCAAGGTGAAGCTTTGGTACAGGAAAAAGCCAGGCTATGGGTTAAAGACTACTTCAAAGCAACGGATGCCGAGAAGAAGAGCTAGACTTCTACACCATCTTTCTGCCAATGTCGATCCAAGATTAGAGATCAGCTTATTTTAATTTCTTCTTTTTATGTATTTAAATTATAAAATTTTAATTAATATAATATTTATTTTTATGTTCTTTAATTTTATGCTCTTTATTTTTATTGTAATCTAATTTTTATATTTTAATTATTATTTTTTTATTGCAAATAGATGCTAAGATCTAACTAGTAGATCTTAGTACCAAGTTTAAATTTTTGTACCTTTTAATTTTAATTTTTTATTTTCCGACTTCACTTTTGATCCCAAAACTCTTCTCTTTTTTTTTTTTTATAAAATCAAAGATTTCAAATCTAAAAATACTACCTTCCCTATGGATTCGACCCGACTCACTGCTATCTATGGATTTTTAATTATTTTTAGAAGTTGGATTAAATTGATAAACACGGTGTCTTAATGACAACATCGCATTCCTATCAAAGAACAAGAAGGCAGATCCGTCTGGAGGTATGCTCGTTATAGAATCTAATCTTATAATTTCTTCTACATCCAGTTAGGTGCTTGACTCTGGTTCTAGTGCTCACTTGTGCACTTCTATGCAGGATCTTAAGGATATCAGAAGGCTGAGGGATGGTGAGATGATCTTACGCTTTAGAAATGGAGCAAGAGTTGCTGCTATGGCCGTAGGATCCTACCCTCTACGATTACCATCAGGATTAGACTTAGTACTTAGGGACTATTTTTATGTGCCTACAGCAAGTAGGAATTTGATTTATATTTTATATTTAGCACAGAAAGGCTATGTAATTAGTTTTCTTAAGGACCATTGTAATATTCTTTATGAAAAAAATAAAATTGCAAGTGATTTTCTTATAAATGGTCTCTATCAGTTATATAATGATGTTTCTATTTTTAATATCGAGCAAAACGTGAATGCCATAGGATCAAAGCGACCTAGGGATAGTCTAAATGATAGGTATCTTTGGTCCCTTATACTAGGTCATATAGCTGAAGATGGGGATTAACAAATTGAAGAAATTCAGGCTATTGAGTCCATTGACTTTCGAGTCATATCCGATTTATGATTCATGCCTTCATGGCAAAATGACCAAGCTTCCTTTTGTGGGACATGGGGAAAGGGCCACAGACCTGCTTGCCCTAGTACATACTGATGTATGTGGCCCATTTGATGTACCAGCTAGGGATAATTACATCTACTTTATCATCTTTACTGATGATTTATCTCGGTATAGATATGTGTATTTGATGCGACACAAGTCTGAAGCTTTTAAAAAGTTTAAGAAATTCAGACTCGAAGTAGAAAAATAAATAGAAAAATCCATTAAGATTCTTTGATCAGATTGAAGAGGCGAATATCTTAGTCGAAAATTTTTATACTATCTTAAGGATAATGGCATAGTCTCTCAATGAACTCCACTTGTAATGTCTCAACTCAACAAAATTTTAGAATGGAGAAATCGGACCATATTAGATATAGTTTCGATCTATGATGAACTTCACAGACCTTTCTGAGTTTTTTTGGAGACATGGTCTGTTGATCGCTATATATCTACTGAATAGGATTCCATCTAAAACTATTCCTACCATACCATATGAGATATAGCATGGTAAGAAACCAAGTCTGAGTCATCTCAGAATTTGTAGTTGTCCAACCCATGTCAAGAGAGAACAAGTAGATAAATTAGAGTCTACGTCCTTTAGAGCTCGATTTATTCACTACAACAAAATAGATTTTTAGCAATGCAAAATTTTCATCGCTAATAATCAATTTTTATCGCTAATAATTATTAGCGATGAAATTTTCATTACTAATTCTTAGCCCAAAAAATGGGATTGTAGATAATTATTAATGATAAAAATTTTTTCGTCACTAATAATAATTATTTACGATGAAAACTTTTCATCGGTAAAAAATTTCTACATTCATCGTCTTTTCTACAACAAAATTATTTATGATGAAAAAATTTTTTTTTCATCACAAATAATATTTTTATCAATAAAAATTTTTTATCATAAATAAAAAATTATTTATGATGGAAATAATTTCATCGTAGATAATGATTATTTATGATGAAAAATTTTCATCGTAGATAGTTGATTATCTATGATGGAAATAATTCCATCGTAGATAGTTGATTATCTATGACAAAAATAATTCTGTCATAGATAATCAGTTATCCACGACAAAAATTTTTCATCATAAATAATTACATCATAAATAATATTTTTAAAAACTAAAAAAAATATTTTTGTATTAATTTTTAATTTTAAAAAAATAAAAAAAAAATTCATAAATAAATGTCATCATTTCATTCATCCATAAATAAACATAAATAAATATCATCATTTCATTCATCCATAAATAAATTTTATTTTTTATTACATAAATTTAATTACTAAAAATATTTTTTTTATAAATATAAAATATCTAAAATAAAAATATATAGAAATAGGTAGCCGACCATCAAGCACCGACAATATCTGGAGAAGGAGAATGGGTCGAAGGAGGAGAGCGCTCAGAAAAGCTCGGATCGATCTGCTGCTGCCTCATCATGTGCATCATCTACTCCATCTATGTCATCCGTTCCATCATCTGTGTCTAGAATAGGTGGTACTCGTCGATGCGCGTACTCAAATCAACAGCCTACTGTCGATCCTCAGCAGCCTGTCTCTATATCTCTGCTAGCTGGACATCACAAGCAGCATGGATATCAATCCTAGATGAACGTGAAGATAAAGGAGCTCTGATCCCATGCCCTAGATCCCTAACATAATAGCATCTCGTACCAAGCATTCGATCATAGATCTCATCATCTATGGATGTGGTCGAGCCCTCTAGGATAGGCTAGGATCTAATATCTATCATACAATCCTAAAAATTTAATTTATAGCTATTCTAAGTTTGTATTGAAAATCAAAATGCAAATACATAAATAGTTAGAAAAACTTACATAAAGCTCCTGGCTCTTGATCGTCCAACCTCCTGATCGTCGCTGATGTGTCCGCTGGTAGATATCGATCCTACCAAAAAGCTTGCCACTCTCTACATCTCTCTGCAATTTGAGAATAATTAATAAAAAAAATTTTAAATAGTTAAAAAGTTAATATATGATAAATAGAAATTACTTATCATCTGCTCCATATGGCGAGCGAATGGCCTCGAATCCCCATAATGCGAGATTGTCTGTCTCGCTCGATTTGCGGCATTCTTGGCACATCGATCCTGCATAGTTAACATTCATTAATCAATAAATAACTAAATTTAAAAATAAATAATATTTAATTATTAAATTCTAAATAAGAAGAAGTTACCTGATATGTCGGATCCTCATACATGCAGCATTTGACAGTCCAATCCGCCATAGTGATGCTGTCATATGGCTACTATCACGCTACCTCCACCCCTTGGTCGTGCACTACAACATACCAGTGGCGATGAATGCGATGTCGGTATTTCTTAAAATGCGAGAATAAATGATCATCTATAGCTCACCGTTCACGATCATGCTCAAAATCAATAATGTCAAAAATAGCCTGTGAATAACAAATATTTATAAGAATATAATATAAGTTAAATATTTAAATAAATATTATTATATCTGTAAGTGGCTATAGAAGATCTTTCTCTAAGGTCATGTAATCTGACGTTAATCAAAGAGTGTCATCGGGGCATAGCTACGACAAATGATGCCCAGCTCAGTCTGCCATGGCTCACATCATCTCCTAATAGGTCTGATATAGTCTAGCGGAATCTCGATGCGGAGACACTATCCCTCATGCTCGCATCTCCAATGCTCAAGGATGAGGTTCTTCAACGGACCTCGCCCCCATCTCACCATCGAAATAGAATGGCCTGAAAAAATAATGAATAAATTATTAGTATATTAGCCATCTATTAATCTAATAGATAAATTAAAATTAAATTTTATAATATAAAAAATATTAAAATATCACTCGAACCCACCTGATCACTCGAACCTGCCTCAATCGGATCCTCCTGTATAGGACACTCCGGTGACTCCAATGGTGCAGCAGTGAAAATGGGGGAAGGCTCAGGGATAAGCTGGAAAGTCAAACATCATCGTATCCCTCCTGGCGCCATACCTGCAATCCTTACAGTATGTATTTAATTAACTTGACGTATAGATGAATGTAATAATCAACAATAATAGTGAAAAACACATAAATGCTAATCAAGAGATTTGTATTGCATACCATTATTACCAGAGAAGATTGAACAAAGAGTATGGATCTATTTATCAATATATGTATCCTCCTCGATTTGTAGATCCTCATTTGAATCACAATAATCAATTAATGTATCATCTTCTTCGTCATTTATGAAATGATCATCGTCCTCCGAATCATCAAGATTAAATACAATATCAGTTTCAACTTCATTGGATGGCATATCAGCCCTATTCAAAGGAGCCGTCATAAGTTCTTCATCAACAAGATGCTCGATCAATGTTTGTTCTTCTTCTTGAAAAGCTTTCTCTTCATATAGAGCTAAATTATTGTCCATTTCTAGTCAGGTTGGTATGTCATATACACCTCTAGGTATTATTCTTTGTACGACATGCCAATCACCTCGATATTTCAGATCCTTTAAATATATTACTTATTTTGTTTGAGTTGCTAATATATATGGCTCATTTTGGTACTATGTTCGTGCAAAATTTATACTTGTAAAGTATGGATCAATATGAATACCGATCTTCTTATTGCTAATATCCCACCATTCACACTGAAACAAAAATATCAAATTTTTGGATCCATACTTCAATTCTATGATATCTATCAATACACCGAGATATTCAATCTCATCTTCTCCTTCATATCCTATTGTAGCAATCCCACTATTCTGGGTTCGTCTTTGCATCTCAAGCTCTCTTATATGAAATCTCATTCCTCCAACGATACAGGATGTGTAGTAGATGCTCCTCAACAAGTGATTTATGATGATACAATATATTGACATATTTTTTATATGGACACTTTATCCGACTGGCACTATCAGCCTTACACCATGCAAATTCAATAAAATCTCGAACATCTTTTCGATATTCAGACAAGAAAATACCCCTGATGTTCATCCAACTTTTGTCGATATCCATCTGACAATAAAGAATAATGATTCATGAATTCTAACTCCACCAACTCCTTCCTAATAGGTATGGTCCTATCCCTTTCAAAAATGCATCACTTTTATTGTTGCCACAGCTTTGTTCTTTGTTCCATTTCTAAAAAAAAAATCTGGCAGCATCTTCCTATAGTTCTCCAAGTACACGATATAGATGGATCATATTTTAACCACATCTAATATGTACCTAGAGAATGAACGAGATAACTATGATGGAGTTTTTCATAACAGAACATAGAACATGATGACAACAATAAAATATCGATGCATTTTTTAATTATCCAAATGGGGGCATCCAAGAGCCGTTCACAAAGTCCATTTTGGGGATCCCATGACTGACTCTTGAATAGGAGTCTAAGGTTACATGATTGCATGCATAGTATAATTATCAGATAGGATCCAAGAAGGAGATCCGTTCCAGATCATGGCCCAAATTTTGGACAGGATCCTTACTTATATCCTTGATTGAAACTCGATCCAGATCCTAAATCGAGATCCAACATGGATCATGACCCAAATTTCAGACTGAGATCTCGACTCATATTCTTGATCGAAACTCGATCCAGATCTCAGACCAGATATTTTATATGCATTAAAAATTAAAATATTTAATTAATTAAAATTAAAATAATAAATCATCATCAACATGAAATACAGGAACTAAATAAATAATAAAATTAAACTATAACAAGTAAAAGCATAAAAATATAATTAAAAAACTAACTATTTTAATTATTAAAAATATCTAATTTTTAATTATTTTATCATTTTATCTTAAAATTTTATATTATTATTAAAATTATTATTATTATTACTACTATTTTTATTTTAATATTATTAATATTACTATTTTTATTAATTACTACTACTACTATTATTATTCTTACTATTATTATTATTATTATTATTATTATTATTATTAGTACCCTAACGCCGCACCCCCATCCATCGTGGCCCCCCAGTCCCTACGCCGCCCCTCCGTTGCCCACCACCCATGGCTCCCCACTGGTCGAGCCATCATCGCCACCCCTTTATGCCCCATGCACCCCCATCAAGCCCCCACCCAGCCATCGTGGCCCCCATCCCGACCCCCCACCCCCGTCCCGGCCCCCCAACATCCTATAGCTCTCCTCCGCCACCCACCACCCGTGGCTACCCACTCGAGACAACATCGGCCACCGTGCGCCCCTCCACGCCCCATGCACCCCCAACCACCCCCCACCCAGCTATCGTGACCCCCCTCGACACCCCACCCCTGGTGGCCCCACAGCCCCTTCGGTATTGGCCCTCCAACTCCCACCACCAATGGCCTCCACCAAGGCCGTCAACTACCACGCATGGCAGTAGGCACCCACCATCCACGGCCGGCATCCGCCACCAGCCACTGCACGGCGATACGCACATCGTCAACCACTAGACCAAAAGAATAATTAAAAAAATAAAATCTAATCCACAGTCGGTAAGTATTTACCTTCGTCGATGATCGATCGACCAAAAATGCATAGTGGCAAGGGCAACGACGGCAATAATGATGGTGGCAACGGTGGCAACAACGGCAATGAAAATAGGAAAAGTGATCGCCGGCTGGTGGAAGCCTAGGAGTGGTCAAGGGGGAGAGAGAGAGGGAGACGAGCTGAAGTGGATTTTGCGGGAGTGGATTAGGATGAAATTATTGGCGACTCGCTAAAAATATTATTTATGATGAAAATCAATAATTCATCACTAATATTAATTATTTGCAATAAAATTTATCATCATAAATAATTTCATCGCTAATAATTTCTGCTAAATATTTTACTAAATTTTTTTTCCTCTCCAAAAAATAATAAAATAAATTATTTATGATGAAAATAATATTTCATCACTAATAGTTCATTATTTATGATGAAAATAATTATTCATCATAAATAACTAATTTTTAGCAATTTATTATTTTTATTGCTAATAATTCATCATAAATAACTAATTTTTTTAAAAAAAGAAAATATGGACTATTTTGAAAACCAAAAAAGAAAAAAAATTTATCGTATTTTACTAATGCGATGGGGTTATGGGTGCGAGCACGTTCACTATTAAATACCTCACAAGCAAATTATTTTTTTCTATTTTTGAAAGAATTAGTATCATTTTAAAATTTAATTTTTTTTTCTAAATATTACATATGATTTTAAATTTTAACATCCATCTTCACCGTTCATTATTTAAGTAATTATCATGAAAGCATCATCACAAAATATCCCCTCGATCAGGTTGCACTAGCTATGCAGATCGATAAAAAATAATTTTGATGATTATAAATGATTGCATGATGATCTGATAAATAGAAAACTACCAATCAGTTCAAAAATTTACATCGATGATTTCTGTGATATTTCTAGCATATTAGCAAACTTTCACTTCAATCGGATATAATTATAATAGTCAATTTAGCATGGGATGATGATTTGAATCGTTAAATAAAAAATGAATGATTAAAATGCCAATTAGCATGTGATTATTAGATTATTTTTTAAAATAAATGATCTTTGCTAATAGTTTGATCATTTTTATTTTGGTGATCGTAAAATATAAATCACATGTATATAAACTATCTAAAACTACACGTCTCTTGATACATATTCTTAAGGTTTCTAAGCAATTATACTTATGTTGTTGTAAAATATATGTAACATGGATGATTCATATACACGAAGTTTAGATTTTATGACCACCACCATGCAGATAATTCAAATATCAGCAAAGATCATTTGTCAATAAATTATCTTATAATCGAACGTCGTTTGGCCTCTTGATCACTCATGTTTTAATTAACGGTCTAAATCATTCCATGCTAAATCGACTATCATAATTATATCTGATTGAAGTAAAATTTTTTTGATAGCATTTTAAAAATATCATAGAGATCATCATTGTAAGTTTTCGATCTCATCGATTATTTTTATCTCAGATCATCATACAATCGCTCATGATCATTGAAATCAAATTTTATTGATCTACATAGCTAGAGCTACCAGATTCGAGATGATATTTTATAATGGATGCTTGGACGATAACTACTTAAATAATGAATGGATGAAGATGAGATTTAAATAATAAAATTATATAATATTTAAAAAAAATAAAATTTTTTTAAAAGAATACTAATATTTAAAAAAATATACTTATTTTGCTTGCGAGCGAGCTAACAATGGATGCGATCGAACTCCTTGACCCCATCGCACCGACCCTGTATGCTATATTTTTTTTATTTTTTATTTTTAAAAAATTTCATAATTCTTTTTAATTTAAAACTCTGATTGACTTATTTACAATGAAATATTAGTGATGAAAATTTTCTACCATTAATATTATTTTTTATGATGTAAATAGAATTTATGTTATAAATAATTGATTATTAGCGATGAAAAATTTTTATCGCTAATAATCTATCATTTTATTTTTTAAAAAAAATATTAAAGGTAGCTTATTAGCGATGGATATTTTTCATGGCTAATAATCAATTATTTATGACATAAAAGATAGTTCCATCGCTAATAATCTATCATTTAATTTTTTAAAAAATATTTATTAATTAAAAATTATTAATGATAAAAAAATTTTGTTACTAATAATCAATTATTTATGATAAAACTATCTTTTTCATCATAAATAATTAATTATTTATAATAAAAAATTTTCATCACTAATAATCTATCATTTATTTTTTTAAAAAAATATTTAATATTGAAAGATTATTAGTGATAAAAATTATCCATCATTAATAATCAATTATTTATGATGCAACTATCTTTTTCATTATAAATAATTTATTATTAGTGATACAAAGTTTTCATCGCTAATAATCTATCATTTATTTTTTAAAAAAATATTTATTAATGAAAGATTATTAGCGAAGAAAATTTTTCATCGCTAATAATCTATCATTTAATTTTTAAGAAAAAATTATTAAAGATCATTTATTAATGATGAAAAGTTTTTCATCGATAATAATTTTTATCTATGATGGAAAAGAAATTTTCATCGTAAATAATAAATTATTAGCGATGAAAATTTTTTTCTATTGCTAATATTTTTTTATAATAAAAATATTTTTTCATCACTAATAATCGTATTTGTAACGTAAATTATTTCATCATAAATATTTGCATCGCTAAAAATCTATTTTGCTGTAGTGATTGGATATCCTAAAGAGCCATTAGGATATTTTTCTATCTTCCAAAAGATCATAATGTGATTGTGAGTCGACACGTCATCTTTCTTAAAAAATAATTTATTCAAGATGGTGGCATCGAAAGATAGATTAGGCTTGAGAAAAATGTCTCCCAAGAGCCATGAGCCAAGAAACCTATGGAATCCAATTAGATTGAGCCAGTCCAATCACTACCTCATCCATCTCATAGATTAGAAAGAATTTTTCATCCTCCTAAAGGATACTTAGGTACAATTTCAAAGGATGTAGAAAAAATATTTCTCATAGGAAAAGGGGTTCATGATGATGATCCCAAAATTTATGATGAAACAATATTAGATATCGACTTTAAAAAATGGTTAGAGATAATAAAGTCAGAGATTGACTCAATATGCTCAAATCAAGTCTGGATCTTGGTAGATCCATCTGAAGATATAGTACCTATTGGATGCAAATGTATCTTCAAGAAAAAGATAGGTATCGATGGAAATATAGAGACATTCAAAGTAAGGCTCGTAGTGAAAGAATATAGTCAGCATAAAGGCATTGAATATCAAGATACTTTTTCGCCATTAGCCATGCTCAAATTCATCCGCATATTGCTTGCTGTTGCAGCATATTTCGATTATGAAATATGATAGATGGACGTAAAAATGGCATTATTAAATGGATATCTTGAGAAAGATATCTATATGGAACAGCCGCTGGATTTTATATCCAGTGATACCGATCACAAGGTCTGCAAACTGTAAAGATCCATATATGAACTTAAGTAAGCATCTCGGAGCTGGAATACTTATTTCAATGATGTGATCAAATCATTTAGATTCATCAAGAATGAGAAGAAGTTCTGTATTTTTAAAAAAATTAATGAAAGCGCTATTGTCTTTCTCGTACTGTACGTGGATGACATCCTTCTAATTGGAAATGATATTCTCATGTTGATCACAATCAAAATATGATTGTCTAAAGAATTCTCCATGAAAGATCTAGAAGAGGCATCCTTTATTCTAAAAATTAAAGTCTATAGAGATAGACCAAATAGGATGCTGAGTCTCTCATAGAAGATGTACATAGAGGAGGTGCTAAAGAGATTTAGCATGAAAAACTCCAAGAGAGGATTGGTGCCCTTCAGACATGGCATTCATCTCTCCAAAAAGATGTGTCTCAACACACCTGAGGAGATTGAACGCATGAGCAAGATCCCTTATGCTTCAGCAATAGGGAGCCTCATGTATGCTATGCTATGTACACAACCTGATATTGCCCATGCTATGAGTGTCACGAGCAGGTATCAGTCGAATTCAGACTGAAGAGCACTGGACTTTTGTGAAAATACTTGAGAAGGACTAAGGATATGTTTCTAGTCTTTGATAATGGAGAACTCTAGATCTAAGGATATACAGACTCGAATTTTATGTCTGATATAGATGATCAAAAGTCAATATCTGAAAGTCTGTTTATTTGTAATGATGGTTCTATCAGCTAGAAAAGTTTTAAGCAGATGGTGATAGCAGATTTCACCATGGAAGTAGAGTATATAGCTGCATTGAAAGCTGCAAAGAAGGCATTCTATTATCAGAAGTTTGCCATAGAGCTCAAAGTGATGCCAACAGATGCCATCTCTCTATACTGCGACAACAATGGTGCCATAGCCCTAGCTAAGGAGCCAAGGTCTCATAAAAAATTCAAGCACATCGAGCGGCGATACCATCTCATCTACGATTATCTTGAGAATGGGATACGTCGAGGTCAAGAGAGTCAATACTGTAGATAATGCGACTGACCCACTAACAAAGTCATTGAGCCAGCAAAAGATCGAAGCTCATCTTAAGAAGACAGAACTTAGATTTGTAGCCAATTAACTTTAGGTCAAGTGAAAGTTTGTTAGATGTGTGTCCTAGAAGCCAGATTGACTGTCACTTATAATACACTTCTAAGGATAATTTTATAATTTTGACTATAAATTAATAAATATATTATTTTTCTATCATAATGTATATTTAAAAGTATCTATGATACATCCTTTAAGTTAATGGTAATGATAATTCATATTTTCAAGAGTTAAAAATTTAAGACATAAATTTTTATAATTAACTCATAAACTGCTCTCGACCTGTAGGATCATCATGAGGATGGTGATCGATCCGAAAGGTTGGTGTACGATCGCTTTCTTAGGATAGATGTATCTTGAGTCTACGATGTGGAAGACACTGAAGTGAGAGTACAGAAACTTGTTAGAGAACGAGGGACACTAAGCATGACCACCTCGAGTAGTCATAAGAAAGTCTACCTTTCTCGTCGATGACTGACTCGATGCTGCAGTGGTGTGTATGGTTCTTTGACTTATAGTGCATCGATAAGTTCACCTTGAGGGTGTTATAGTTTGACTACACCATAACTCAGTCTCCTAGCCATTCAGAATCCTGAGGTGTATGTTGGCTATAGCATGTTCATTGTAGGAATTGGATTGCATCAATAAGGAGATCTATCTACCTCGATAGATGAGGAGTAGCCCTATTACAATCATAAGATTGAGTCCTTAAGTCCATGGCCATGGCAAAGTGAAGATGATAAAAAGAGTTTCTATTAGAGTTTTACATTGGACTCGAATTAAATGATTAATTCATATGACGGACATTGGGTTTGACGAGTTTACCTTAACCCTAATCCTATCAGGGCTCAAGATAGAAGAATTCAATCACATAGGTAACCACATCGAGAGGATTCGCTTTTAATTCTGATGGATTGCCACCATATACTGCTAGGTGTCACTGGATGGATTTTGGGAGTAATTAGAATGATTTTGATGATCAATTATTCTAATTGTATGAATCAGAAAAGTTTTGATTCATCGAAAGATATTTTGATGATGTCGATAATGGAGATCGCAACATATCTCATTACCTATACAGAATTGAACCTAACTAGATCACACAAATAAGGGTTTGGGTCTGGATGTCATCAATTGAACTAATCTAGTTTGATTAATTTGGATTAGATCCAATTCAGGTTCAAGATAATCGTGCTAGCACATGATTGAGCCTGACTTTTTTCTTTTAAATCTTTTTGATTCGTCGCAACCAAGTTAAATTTGATTTGACTCATTCTTATATTTTGAATAGATTTATTTTCATCAGATTGAAATAAGTTCAGATCAGATTAATTATAGAAATTAAATCCATTCATAGTCAAATTGGACTAGGATCAAAAGTTAACCTATTTGAGAGAATTGAGGGTCACCTGATCAAATGCTTTTAGAAAATTTTTTAAAAATTATTTTGATTTAATTTTTGGTTATGTGATAGAGCATGAATTATACATTAGGTGTTCCAAGTTTCATAATTTTTGGAGGTGTCTAGACTGAGTTATGATAGAGTTTGATTTGGATCAAACTCTTGAGGGAAGAGTCCTAGGCGCGGTAGACTCTTATCTACTCATGCCGCCACCTTCTAGATTGACTTTTGACATCAAAATTAGATGAGATCTGGATATTTTCATGGAGATCAGGTTCAGGAGTTTCAATGGTCAAAAAAAAGAGGATTTTGATCAAAAAGGGACTCTAACTTGGCACTATGCTTTTGTATAAGAACCCTTGCGCTAAGGCTCTTCACGTAGAAATATTTTTTATATCCAAAGGCTGCTATTCTGGATATCCCACACCCCCTCTATCTTCTCTCTCCTACTCTTCTACATGCTTAAAAAGTTAGGTATAAATCTAAAAAGAAGATTCAATCAAATTTATGAAGAGTTCAGCATCTACATGATGGTATTTGTGAGACAGACACGCTGCCTTCAAAAAATTTTTTAAGAACTTTCAGATCAGATTTAGATTTGATCTTTGAAAAAAAATTTATGAGGAGAAGACATCTAGATACTTGCCGAGTGGATACCGGTAGAGGCCAGACGCGTGCATGGCTTCTTTTAGAATCTCAGAAAATATCAGAATCATCATAGGATAATCAGATTATCCAAACAAGATATAAAATTAAATTAAATTAAATTTTTATTTTAATTTTTAATATCAGATCACCATAATCAGATCTGAGAATTCTTAGATCTGATCAGATCATTTTAAAATTTTTTAAAAAAATTTATCTCAGATCTGATCAGATCTGCATGATCCTGCAGCAAAAAATAGGATTTTTCCTTCATTTCCTATCTTTGAATTTATAAAAGGTTTGTTGTGTAACCACAAGATGTTTTATAAAAATTAGAATCTCAATTCTACTAAGAAAATCGATCAGGGTTTCTCAATTATCATAGGTAAGAATTATGATATTCGATAAAATAGTGGAAGATACAATTAAATTAAAGTCCTAATTTAATTATGTATGTCATCATGAGTTGTTTGCTTATGTAATATTTTTATTATGTAAATTAAATAGCTTCTTTACTTTTATTGTGTGGTATATTGGACTCAAATAAATTGATCGATCCTAATTATATGGATTGGCTAAGAAATTTAAAAATAGTATTCAGTCAAAAAAAACTCTTTTATATTCTTGATGCTCCTAATCTTGAGCCATTAAAAAAAGATGCCACAGAGAAAGAAAAGTTCACATACAAGATGTGGCAAAATGATTCTCTTACTGTCAAATGCATCATACTTGCCTCCATGAGTAATGAATTATAGAGATAGTATGATGGCATAGATACTCAGTCCATATTGCTCAATTTAAAAGAGCTTTATGAAAAATAGAGTATGATTGCTAGATATGAGATATCTAAGCAATTATTCCATGCCAGGATGGTAGAAAGTTCATCCATGCAAGACCATGTGTTGATGATAATTGACCTGATCACTCGATTAGGTCAATTAGATTTTATCATGGATGGAGAGTTGAATTAGGATCTAATCCTACAATCACTTCTAAAATCATTTTCTCAGTTTGTCATGAACTATCACATGAATAAATTGAATACTTCCTTGCCTAAGCTGTTAAATATACTCAAAATAGTAGAGAGTTATATCAAGAAGAATAAGGCTCCTCTTCTTCTTATAGATGGGATCTCCAAAAAAAGATAGACAAAAGAAATTTTAAGAGGAGGCTGAACCCTAAAGATAGCATAAATAAGAAAAGAAAAAAGAAGGCCGCCGAATAAATGACCTGCTTTCACTGCGGCAAGGTAGGTCATTGAAAAAAAAATTGCAAGGCTTACCTTGCAACTATAAAGACTGGTGCAAATAATGTACCAAAAGATATGTATGAGATACATACAATATTATCATTAAATTCTTTCATTTTAAACTTTTAAGTATTAGATACCGACTATGGTTTTCATATCTGTAAATTTTGCAGGGACTGTAAAAATTAGGAGTTTGAAGAAGGATGACTTCAAGCTTTACGGTGCTGAAGGAGAGTCTATCCAACCGAAAGCTGTAAGGACAAATATTTTAAAGTTATCTTTTGGAAAGATCTTAGAGTTGATAAATTATTATTATATACCTAAGATCATTGAAATATTGTATCTATATCCTTATTATTAAAATAAGATTATAATCTTGATGTAATGAGTAATTAATGGTTGCTCTATCAAATATTCTAATGAAATAATATACTATGATATTTTTAACAATGGTCTATTAACTCTATATTTGGATGACAATATATTTCATGTTGATGAAAATAGAAAGCGTAAGAGAGAAGACATAAATAATACTTTATTTTGGCATTGTTAACTTGGTCATATTAGTAAGATCAGGATTAACAAGTTATAAAAAAAAAATTCTTTGATCCTTATGATTATGAATCATTAAGAACTTGTGAATCATGTCTCATGAGTAAAATGACTAAGACTTTATTTAGAGGACATGGAGAAAGGATAAATGAGTTATTAGAACTTGTACATACAGATATATGTGATCCTATGACAACTCAGATCAGAGAAGGATATTCTTATTTTATAATATTTATTGATAATTTATCTAGGTTTGGATATGTGTATCTTATGAAATACAAATTCAAAGTCTTTGATAAATTCAAAAAGTATCAAAGTATGGTTGAGAAATAAACTAGAAAGAGTATAAAAATTCTTCGATCTGATCAAGAAGGAGAATATTTATCCAGTGAATTTTTATACTATCTTAAAGTACAGAGGATTCTCTCTGAATGGATCCCTCTTTATACACCGTAGTTAAATGGTGCAGCCAAAAGAAGGAATCGTACCTTATTGGATATGGTATGGTCCATGATGTACTTCATAGAGTTACATATTTTCTTCTAGGATCATATCCTAGAGACCACAGTATACATCTTGAATATAGTATCTTCTAAATCTGTATCTAATACTCTATATGAGATATGGGGAGGTAAGAAACATAATCTTAAGATATGGGGTTGTTCGACATATGTGAAAAAAAAATTTTTGGGATAAGCCAGATGTTAGAGCAGATAGATGTCTATTTATAGGATATCCTAGAGATAGTATGGAATATCTATTCTACCATCCTACTAAATAAAAGATATTTGTAAGTAGGCATGCTATTTTCATGAAGAAAGAGTTTATCCTAAAAAGAGGTAGTGGGAGAAACATTGAACTTAGTGAAGTTCAAGAAAAATAAATAAAAATTTTTCAACCAAATGAATACATAAATAGAAAAAAATCAGAACACACAAATCCTATCCAAAGGTCTGATAGAGTGCGACATGCACCTATGAGGTAGGAGCTCATTATTAATAATAAAGCCCAAATCATTGAGAATGATGAACCTCTAATTTATACGGAAGCTGTCATGACTAGGAACTTAGACAAATGGCAGGCTACCATGCAATTCAAAATGAATTCCATGTATGCCAATAAAGAATGGACATTGGTAGATGCACCAAAAGATGTTAATACTATTGGGTGCAAATGGGTCTATAAGAAAAAGATTGGAGCGGATGGTCAAGTTGAAACCTATAAAGTCAGATTAGTAGCCAAGAATTTCAGACAAAATAGGGGATTGATTATGATGAAATATTTTTACCTATTGTCATGTTCAAATCTATTCGGATTATGCTTACCATAGCAGCATATCATGATTATAAAATATGGCAAATGAATGTAAAGATCATTTTTCTTAATGGTTTTCTTGAGGAGGAGGTCTACATATTACAGTCAAAGAAATTTATCTCAAGTGAAAGATCAAATCAGGTATGCAAGCTTAAAAGATCCATTTATAAATTAGAGCAAGCATCAAGGAGTTGGAATATCCACTTTAATGTTACAGTCAAAAAGTTTGGCTTCATCAAGAATATGGATGAACCATGTATGTATAAGAAGACTTATGGAAGTACCATAATTTTTTTGGTTCTATATGTAGATGTCATACTCCTCATTGGGAATGATATCCTAATATTACAATCGGTTAAATTATGGCTATCAAATAAGTTTTCTATGAAAGACTTGGGAGAAGCATCCTATATACTTGGAATAAAGATCTATAGAGATAGATCTAAAAGATGCTAGACTTGTCCCAGTCTAGATATATTGACTTATTACTAAAAAGGTTCAGTATGGATGGAAGTAAAAGAGGTTACTTACCCATGAGTCAAGGCATGCATCTCTCTAAGAAGATGTCTCCTAAGACATCTGAACAAAAAAATAGAATGAGTTTTATTCCTTATGCTTCGGCTATAGGATCAATAATGTATGCCATGTTATGTACTAGACCTGATGTTGCTTATGCTTTAGGCGTAGCTAGTAGATTTCAGGCTGATCCAGGAGAGGATCATTAAAAAGCTGTGAAAATTATTCTTAAGTACTTGAAAAGGACTAAGAATTTTTTTTTAGTATATAATGGATCTGATCTTAAACTAGAAGGATATTCTGACTCTAGTTTTCAATAAGACCCAAATGATAGCAAATCCATTTTAGGATATCTTTACTTTGAATGGTGGAGTAGTGAGTTGAAAGAGTACCAAGCAGCCGACTGTAGCTGACTCAACCACTGAGGCAAAGTACATAGCTGCAAGTGAAGCCGCCAAGAAAACTATTTGGATGAAGAAGATCATTACTGAATTGAGTGTTGTTCCTGAGATTGAGAACTCAGTACCATTTTACTGTGATAATACTAGAGTGATTGCTCAAGCAAAGAAACCAAGGTCTCATCATAAATCCAAGCACATTCTGAGATGCTTCCATCTTATTCCTAAAATAATCGAGAGACAAGATATAGTCATTGAACGAGTAAATATAAAGAACAACATAGTAGATCTATTTACTAAAGCTCTATCATAGCAACAGTTCGATCGTCACCTTGATTGTAAGGGGTTAAAGTATAAGGGGGATTGGCTTTAGTGCAAGTGAAAGATTGAAAGGAATATGCCCTCAAGTCAATCAAAATATATATTTTGATGGATCATTTTTTTATCTTTCAGACTCATATAATGATATTTTAAATAAATAAAGGCATTTATTTCATCATATATCGTGTCTTATTATTTATTTAAGGTTATGATGAATCCCATAAATTAGGGCTATGATTTTAGGATTATGATGACATCATACCTGTGAGACCTAAAATCCTAATCTAAAATATTTCTGATCGATGGAACATTGAGTTTGGAGATCAATATTTTTGAAAAAACTGGCACATCTTATGTATGCTCGATGGAGAGGGTGATTAATCTCACAATCACTTATGTTTGAAACTAATATAAGAATGTGGGTACTTATTAATTAGAGAATAAGTTCACTGAATTGATCCGACTTAAGAATATCTAATGGAGTCTTATCTACTTGCCAATAGATGGTTCTTATAGTGAGAGTTGTGCATGTAATCCTTTAACCTAAAACTGTCATAGAACCTTATATGCATAAATCCATATTTTGGTTCATATTCATTCATGACTTAGTCATGTATGAAATATTCTGGATATGATGGATTGCATATGGAATCGATCACTCCTAGTAAGAAGAGATCATGTTCGACTTGTTTAAATCGAATGATGATTCAGGAAGACTTTGATCAAAACATGATAAAAATTAGAAATAATTTTTAATATTTTATTAATCGAAACATCATCATATGATTGAGAAAAATATAAATATAAAATCAGATTTGACATGATTTCATATCCATAGTCATTTCAGGATGCAGGATGATCATAGGATCAAGTTGCACGGTAACTTTACATAGAAAGATATTTTTGGTATTTTCATCAAAATTTCGTATCTTTTAGATAGACATAATATATTACTAGACGTTAATCATGTCTTATGGATTCGATCGAATTATAAAATTTAATTTGATCATCAATTAGAAAGTATTCTAATTTATCAAAATGGGTCAGCTCAATTTGATCTAAATCGGTTTGGTTAAGTTCTAACCAAATTAAGTCAAATCGCATCCGGATCCATTGCTAGCTAGATATGGAACCCAATGGATCACACACAAAGAAAATTGATTAAGAGTTTAATTGGATTAAATCATGTTTGCAAATCAAATATGCTAGCACATATTGCAGACCCTAGCACCTAGATTTGAATTAGATTCGAATCAGATTTCGATTTAGGCTAATTAGATCCAATTTGGGTCAAATCATATTTGGTCCTCAATTGGGTTAACCTTTGGCTAGATGACCAAGGGATTGGATGCCTAATACCAGAGTCTCACATGCCAAAGAATCTCTCTCTTAGCGCATGGAGGAGAATTAATGCGCTAGGGGTTATAGCGCATGATTTTTGGTTTGCACCAACTTCCTTGGCCTTATCCTCTTTTATTTCTATGTAAATATTTTTATGAGTTTTTAGATCTATGAGGAGGCACAGAGGAGAGTCCTTCTGCTTCTTAAACTCCTCCATAGAATATCTGAAAATTGGATAAAGGAGAACTCCTTGCCGCCCCAACTTCTTGGCGCTCCTTGGACCAAGTCGAAGGCCCTTAGGCCTTTAACTTTTCTACCCTTATCTCCATGCCCCACTTTGAATGAGGCATCCCCTTTTAAGGCCATTGGATGGCCTTCATCTTTGATCAAAGCCCTTGAATAAAGGCGCCACTTAAATGAAGTTTTGCGACTCTTCGTGAAAACTACATAGAATTAGTCCGAAGAATCCTTCTGCTTTAAGGCACTTCTTTGAATTAATTCTACGTACTCCACATGGCTTGATTTTTTCAGATGGACATGAGATGATGGAAAGGGTATGAGATATGCCTAGGGAGAGGGCATGAGATTTTGAGGAAGCACCCCTATGTATATTATAAATAGGGATGCGCTCTGAGAGTCCACGGTATTCTAATTTCTTCCTTCTTTCTTACAAGAGTTTTTTTTTTATCCAATTTTCTTTCTTTCCTTCTTTTATCTAGACAAAGTCCTATTAAGGATAAGAAGTCTTCTTTAAGACAAAGAGATTAGGAAAAATAATTAAGAAGATAAGGAAAAAAAATGTAAGGCAAGGAAAGGCTAGGAGAAGGAGAGCAAGGCTAAGGAAAGGTTCTCTGCCCAAATAAATTTAATTCTTGCTATAAGAATTAAATTGAAGGAATCTGATTTTGTTATATTAATGGCTTGATCAAGTCCCCGTGTGGATCAACATTGGAGGGTGAACACGTGGACATCTGGTGGAACTTCCTGATGGACTGCTGCCGGACAATCAGGATTAAATTAGGATTAAGCGATCAGAGGTATGTTCCAATATCCTAATTTATGTTATAAATGCATATATATTATATAATTTAAATTCTAATAAGATGGTCCTAGGATTTGGATTTGATTTTATGATTTCATAATTTTGCTTTGAAATTCATGCGTTCACCCTGTACACCAGGCCCTATAGCTCTAACTACATCAACGATCTTTCGGAGCCTTGCAGTAATACTTACTATTTCACTGATGCTTAATCATGGGTCTTGGTTCCGTGGGAGCCTCCATGCAACCTCACTGATAACTCTTTTTTGAATTCTTCCTCCACAATGGAACACGGAGTATTCCCATCAACAAATAGATTTAGTTAGATAATTATCATGAATCCACTCTCTTAAAAATAAGATTTAACATAAATCATTACATAAAGTGGTTTCATCCCTACTTACTAAGTAATGATTCTAAGGCCTGGCAAGTTTAACTTTATTTATTTCATAAATAAAAATTACAATAGAGAATTAAGACAACTAAAACTAATAATATATTTATTAAATGATACATGTCACACCTACCTACTTGTTTTTGTTCACATGTCCATAGTGTATCCATATACCATTGGACAAATGAAACATCATATAATTCTAAGATTAGAGAAACTAAGTTTTGCGCAACAAAACTTAAAGCATGAACAACAGCAACAAGGGTCATACAATCTGTGTTGGAACGACGGACTGAGGTGGACTCGTGTCGTTAGTTAGAAGTTCATGAGAACATACATCACTCTTCCAGCATGAGCGCCACCAATACCAAAGGCCAGCAACCAACTCGTACGGCTATGTAAATATAACAGTTCAATGAAACATGGGTGGTTGTTTACAACCTTCCAACCCTTAAATCATAAAATAAAATAACATAATGATGATGATCCTGGCAAGCACAACAAACCAGCTGCATTGAAAACCTGGCAAACTCCATGATGCAGGTCTTCTCTGAAAATTAGTAATCCTGTTAGTGGAAACTGATTTCTAGACTGCTTCCACTTTCGCCTGTATAAATTTTCCTTAGATTGGTGTGTGCTTGAAGACGGTAATACATACATTACCTTTTCCAAAATAATATAATATATTTGTTAGGATGTTTCACTTAGCTTTTAATGTGACAAACCTTGTTTATTGGCATTATAGCTTCTGCAATTCTCAATTCCTTGTAGGAGCTCCGCAGCTTCTAATTTGGGTCCTCTTTGGGGGGCAGCTAATGTCCAACAAGAATTGGAAGAAATATGTGTAATCCCCTTCTTAACTGCTCAAACTCTTTATTTTTATGAACCATTAGACCAAAAACATGGGATCCACCCGCAGGGTCATCTAATCTACTGGATTCTGGGTAATAACATAACATTTAGCTGCAATCTCTGTAATGGATGGCATTTAATGTTCATGTCCACTGAAGATTAGCACTGGAGTATTCTCTTGAACTAACAGAGTTCCTATTAGATTTCATGGAAGACGAATAGACAAATTTTGTATCCTTTCTTTCATTTTTAGTTCAAAGAGGAAATACGAGAGATTATATCCTACATGCACCACGTGGCGGTGCACCACACCAATCATGGTGCTCGTTCTTATAGGCCAATTGAGCACTTGATGAACGGAGGGCCATAGAAACGAATAGGCTTGGTGCTCCGCATGGTGCATATGGTGTGGGATATAAATTTTGGAGGAAATATAATTCTCTCTCTCCTCTTTAATGAAATTTTATCATCCACGATGAAAAGAGGGGCTTGATCAGTTACAATTCACTCTGCCTTTTGAAGAGAAGTAAATGAAGATGTAATTGCACAACATATGAACGGCAAACGCCGCTCCCTCAAGATACAATTCAAATGGTTTATTTTATCATAATTAAAACTTATATTTGATATCTTTAATCTAGGGAGTAACAAAAACAGCTAGATTTAATGGAGGGATGACAAGAAATTATGATTTAATAGCGAGATTTCCACTGTCTCTCTCTATCTATTATCCAGCGAAACGACAGCCATTGCTGTACCTATGAGTGAGAGAGACCATTTCCTAATAAATCTACTTTATGACTTGTTAAATATTAAGCTGTTATTTAATATCTTTTTTCCTTTTTTTCGGTTCAAACAAATAAAAGTAACCGTTGGAATTAAGAAAAGGGAAGGTGAACAACTTCAGAGCCAGTGACAATCTATCGCTGCTCATTTGGCGGTGACCACACCGAACGCATGCATATATAGCCGTTAGAAGTGGAGTCATAGTACGCGGGAAACTGAAGAGAGAAGGCCTTCTGTCTGAGAAATGGAGAGAACTCGCCTCGCCATCTTCTTCTTGTTCTCAATCTCATTGCTCTCTCTTTCGAAGGCCAAGGATGAGGCGACAAACACCGCCGTCTACATCGTCCTGGTGGAGAAACCGGAGGGCATCCAGTTGGAGGCCTTCTACCTCAAAACCCTCTCTGCTGTCCTTGGCAGGTCGGTATTTCCTCCCATTCATGAGACCCCTTCTTTCTACTCTTTGTTCAAGACTTAAGAATAGGGGTTGGATTCTGGATTGCGATGTCATCTGAGATTTTCTGGTGTTAACTCTTGAAGCACGGAGGCTGCGAAGAATGCCTTGATCGATAGTTACAAGTTTGCCACATATGGTTTCGCTGCCCGCCTCACCCAAAAACAGGCATTCGAGATCTCAAGTAAGTTATCTTTTCTATAAATTATGAGAGCTGATTAAAAGGAAGAGGATGCCAGTGGATCTGATGGTCTGAAGGGGTGGTTTTGTATTTTTCCCGCATTTCTTGTTGTTAAATCTGTTTAACCATTGCAACCACCATTTCTTTTTTTTTTTTTTTTAAATTTTGCGCATAAATGTTCTCATATATACTTTCAATAAAATTATACTGCATCAACCTAATACTAGCTATCACAAATGAATTCCAGATAATATATATTCAAACTTCTTTTTTTGTCTCAAAGTTGTCAGCCTCACATCAACCCTCTGAACTGGTTACTAATTTACCCAAAACTTTTGGCAAGAGTGTGATCTACATTGTGTAATCAGAAGGTGCGACCTCCTTTCGGAAAGATTTGTAACAAGACGAGAAATGTTTCAGTTCTGTTACAGGATCTCTAACTGTGGCAGGTTTTCCAAAGACTTTGAAGATTCTTCAATTCACCAGGGGCCTTTTTCGTCGATCTGAAAATTTCTCTTTTAGTGATCGCCATCTAAATCTCTTCGACATCAGTAGTGCTCTATGACCTTGGAAGATTCTGTTTTACAGCCTATTGGTTCTCTGCGGAGCAGGGCCCTTTTTTTTCCACCTGATACCGAGATGTCCTATCTTTAATAAACCTCCTACTCAATCAAAAAAGAAAAAGAGTGTGTCGCCCTCCAAGAAAGCTGGCAGGCTTATTGGTGCTTAGAAAACATCCAATAAGTTACATGATTCAACGTCTGGATCTATGCAATTTGCAACCCAAATTATGAGTCATCTCTAGACTTGACAAGCATCTGGACTAAGTTGGAACAGTGCAAGTAGGATTGCATATAGCATATAAGCACGTAACGTCACTAGTTTGCTTCAGATTTGCAATCATTTTATGCTACTTCGCATGTACCTCTCTCTTTATCGGTGCTTTTAACTGGTTCATACTGGCCTTCTCATGGTGAAGATTTCGCTCAGGCTGATCTTATTTTGCAGAGCAACCTGGTGTTCTTATGGTCATGATCAGCGAGAAATACAAGGAGCTTGCAACACCTCCGGGACTTCCACATGCAGGACTTTCCTGATCATGTTGCTTCTCAAATGTTTTTCCCCATTATTTACTTTAATGACCTTTGTGCCACTAAAATATAGATGCCAAAGTTGTATGTGCCACATATTGGAGTCTGGAGCTCTTCAAGCCATCAAATACACTTATGGGGATCATTTATCACAGCTAAAATGATTCCATGTGCTTAGCATAATGCATATGTTAATAGATGGGTTTCAGTATGCTCTGTACTGATTGAGCTGGGGAAAAACAGTCATAATTTATTCAATACATATGGTTAAAACTAATATGTATGCTACTTGCATATATAGTCCATGATATAATTTTTTTTGGATCAGTTGTTTACTTTTATGAATGCTTATCCCTTTGGGCCAGTGGCATGTTGCACCAAATCAGATGAGTGATGATTTTAGGTGAAGGAAAAACAAACTGGGTCAGATCAATGGTTTGACAACAAAGAAATCTCAGATAACTGTTGCAGTTGAGATGTCTGTATTATACTGGGACAGAACCAAGGTGCATGCTTTTACCTACAAATCTTAGATGGAGTGCATGTTATGAATTTTGTTGCGATGGATGGATGACTGCGTCATGTAGTTGTTCTTGTCAGGTTATCGTAATCGCAATGACAAATGCATAAAAATGAACTTTAATTGGAACAAGATAAGGTAGAAGAAAAAGAAACTAATCACTGATGTCCGGGATATTAGGCAAGAACCTTTTTTTTTTGGATGAAAGTGGGAGGGAGGTCCACCCAAGGATTTGTAATTAATTTTTGAGAAATATGTACCGAGGGAAGTGGTGGGGCCTGCTGTGAACTAATTACATGGAGTAGGCTTTTTACAAGGTCCCACCCATTTAAAAGCCCATGCAGACGTCCAACCGAGTGACACGTTGAAAAGGTAATTACATTAAAAGATCCAAGCCCAAGCTAGTTGAGCCGTCTGGGAATTTCCGTGTCTCTCGCTCTCCTCCGTTTCACTTTAAGACTTCCAGCATTTCTACCATCTTTGCCTTTGTTCCACCCTCACAGCAAAAGACCAGTTCTACTAAAAAATCAAGAAGTTGGGAGAAAATTGCAGCTAGGCGGCAAGCCTCGAAGCAGAAGATTCTTCTATTCTTTTCTTTTCAAAGGATCCAACAGACCATTATCATCACTATTATATACCAAATCCGTCGATTGATTTTTTTGGATAGAAGACGATTCTCGTCTTCCCATATTTGTAGCACTGAGCTGCATTCGAATTGAAACAGGAGCTTCAAAGAAATTCATTGCCAAATATATTTTGAAAAATCACATAAAATTATTAGATGATCTACTGACTCTTCTTGGGTTGCACATAACGAGCAACAAGGGGGAGCTTGCATCTGACGCTTCTTTAGATTATCCGCTGTTAATACTTTATTTTGCATTAGTAACCAATTAAAGACTTTGATCTTTGTGGAGAAAAATGTAGACCATAGCCTCGAAGCAAATTGCGACGTCACCCCACCGTGCAAGAGATGGTTGTACATGTTTTTGGCTGAGAATTTTTCTTTCTCGTCCCATTTCCATGTTGCCGAGTCCAAATAAACGATCAAATGTAGGGAGGATGTTCTCAAGTCGGGCAAGTCTGGCTTGACTGTAACCATTTAAGGGGGCTCTGAAGAGTGATTTCAAATTATTATATATTCTGAAGAAACTCTGCCACTGAGATCTCAGGTGCATTGGATAACAAGTAAAGATCTGGAAATTCTTCTTGAAGGGTGGAGTATCCTATCCAGTGGTCTCTCTAGAAGGATATAAGCTTTCTGTTGCCCAATTTAAAGAAGCAACTCTCCCTAAACTGTTTGAACCTCAAGTATTCTTCTCTAAACCATAGAAGCATTTGGCATCTAAACTAATTCCTTGATGCTTGGAGGCCTGTTTTGATAGTGCATTTGTAAGACAAGTTTGTTCCAGGTGGTCGGCTGATTTTTGTAAAGACACCACCAACATTTTGCTAGAAGGCATTGATTAAATGTATTTAAGTCAATGACCCCTAGCCCACCCAAAGCTTTGGGACGACAGACATTCTTCCATGCGATCAGACAATGACCATCTTTATCTGGTTTGTCCCCTCTCTAGTGAAAACCTCGCCTTTTCTTATCAATTCTGTTGATCGTCTCTTAAGATAGTTGAAAGAAGGACATCCAATATAATGGGATGGAGCTGAGAACTGCATTGATGAGAGTTGATCTACCTTCTATTGACAAAATTTTTTTCTTTCCAAGCATCTAATTTCTTGTTGATTCTTTCTATTATGAAGCTCCAATCCGATCTCTTGGGTTTAGAGTGGTGCAATAGAACACCCAAATATTTATTTGGTAACTGTGTTGTGGAGCAGCCTAGTAGACTTGCAAATGACTGCGTACATTTTTCTGATAGTCCTAAACCAATCAAAGAACTTTTATCGTAGTTGATCTTCAAACCTACAAGCAACTCAAAGGAATATAATATAAATTTAATGTTGGAGATGTGTACCTTAGAGTCATTGCAGAGGATGAGAGTATCATCTACGTACTGGATACAATTGATGTTGCCCGAAACATTAAAAGGACCAATTCTTTTGATTAGCTTATTATTTGCCGCTACTTTAAGTATTTGCTTTAGAACATCTGCAACCAAAATGAACAAGAAAGGAGGTAATGGATCTCCTTGTCTTAAACCTCTGCCTGCATTAATCCATTTTATTGGTTCTCCATTTATGAGTGGTGTCAGGTTACTGGCATGAAGGATGGCATGTATCCAAGAGCACCACTTGAACTCCAAATCCTCTGTGTTTTAATAGTGACAATAGAAAATCCCAATTAATGTTATCAAAAGGTTTCTCAAAATCTATTTTAAAGAGCAGCCCCTTAATCTTTGATTTCTTCCAATAGGCGATAAGTTCCATTGCAAGTGCAAAACTATCTGAGATTTATCTTCCTTGGATGAAAGCTGACTGGGTATCTGCTATAAGGACTCCTATATGCTGTGATAGTCTTCTGAATAATACTTTTAAAAAGATCTTCATAATACCATTTATCAGACTTATCGGTTTATAGTCCCTTACTATCCTGCAGTCTTTTTTTTTTTGGAACCAAAGCAATGAATGAAGTAGTTTAGTCTCTGAACATTTGTTGAGTTTGAATGGATATCTCTAAAGAGCCTATAGAGATCTTCTTTGATAAGAAACCAGAATTCTTGAAAAAGATTGAAGGGAAGCCATCTGGTTCAGGAGATTTATCTTTTGGCATACTAAAAATTGCTTCTTTTATTTCACTCTCTGTAAATGGCTTCTCAA
>QRFJ01007452.1:0-35939 GCA_006176705.1 Cocos nucifera
CAAGAAGAGAGATGAAGCTCCTAATGCATAAGCATAAGGGATTCCTGCTCATGCATTCTATTCCTCAGGTTGTGTTAGGACATCTTCTTGAGTACCATGTCTGAAGGGTATAATCCCCTCTTAGATTTTCCATACTAAACCTCTTTAGTACTTCTCTATGTACATCTTCTATGAAAGTCCTAGCATCTATTCGGTCTATCCCTATAGACTTTAATTCCTAGAATTAAAGGATGCTTTCACCTAGGTCTTTCATGGAGAATTCCTTGACAACCATAATTTGAACTGTGTCATCATGGGAAATATCATTCCTAATAAGGAGGATGTCATCCACGTACATACCGAGAGAAACAATAGGCTCCCACTGTATCTTTTTGAAGACACCAACGGTTCTCTTCTTTTGATGAAACCCAAATGTTTGATCAACATCATTGAATGAGTGTTCCCAGCTCCGAGAGGCTTGCTTAAGTCCAATATATGGACTTTGCAGGTGCTGCAAACCTTGTGATCAGTATCACTGGATTGTTGAAAATCTGTGCGGCTGTTCCATATAGATATCTCCTCAAGATATCCATTCAAGATGTCGTTTCATAATATCCATTTGTTCATATTTCATAATCCGAAATAGGCTGCATGGCAAGCAATGTGCGAATGGATTTTAGCATAGCCACTGGGAAAAAGGTATCGCTGATAGTCCAATGCCTTCACGTGACATAACTTTACCACTAGTCTAACCATTTGAATGTCTCCACATTCCATATGCACCAATCTTTCTCTTGAAGATCCATTTACACTCAATAGGTACTATCCTTCTAGAAATGGATCTACCAAGGTCCAGACTTGGTTTGAGTGCATCGAGTCAATTTCTGACTGCATTGCCTCTAGCCATTTCTCGAAGTCGATATCTGATATTGTCTCGTTGTAGGTTTTGGGATCATCACCATGAGCACTATTACCTACGAGGAACATTTTCTCTACTTCCTTTAAAATAATACCTAAGTATCTTTTAGGGGGATGGAAAACTCTTTCCGATCTATGAGGTGGAGGAGGTAGTGTTCTTATTGGCTTAATTTGATTTGATTTCAATTGGTCCTTAGCTCATTGTACTTGTGAGACTTTCTCATCAAGCTTAATCTGCTTTGCAATGCTGCTATCTTGAATAAACTATTTTTCAAGAAAGATGGCATGTCGACTCAAAATCACATTGTGGTCTTCTGGAATGTAGAAATAGTATCCTAATGACTCTTTAGGATATCCTATGAATCGAGCTCTAAAGGATCTAAACTCTAACTTGTCCGCTTGTTGTCTTTTGACATGAGCCGGACAATCCTAAATTCTGAGATGACTCAAACTTGGTTTCTTACCATACCATATCTCATACGGTGTGGTAGGAACGGTCTGAGAGGGAACCCTATTCAGTAGATAAATTGAAGTTAACAATGAATGTCCCTAAAGAAAATCAGGGAGGTCTGTGAAGCTTATCATGGATCGGACAATATCCAATAGAGTCCGATTTCTCCATTCTGAAACTCCGTTGAGTTGAGGTGTTCCTGGTGGAGTCCATTGAGAGACTATGCCATTATCCTTGAGATAGTCTAGGAATTTTCGGCTAAGGTATTCACCTCCTCGATCTAATTGAAGAACCTTAATGGGTTTTTTAGTTTGTTTTTCTACTTCATGTCTGAATTCTTTGAACTTTTCAAAAGCTTTAGACTTATGTCTAATAAGATACACATACCCATACCTAGATAGATCATCGGTAAAGGTAATAAAGTAGACAAAATTACCTCTAGCCGGCACATCAAATGGGCCATACACATCTATATGTACTAAGGCAAGGAGATCTGTGGCCCTCTCCCCATGTCCAACAAAAGGACGTTTAGTCATTTTGCCTTGGAGATAAGATTCGCAAGTTGGATATGACTCGGAAGTCAATGGACTCAATAGCTCATTTTTCTTCAATTTGTTGATCCTATCTTCTGCTATATGACCTAATCTTAGGTGCCATAGATATCTATCATTTGGACTATCCCTAGATCATTTGGCATTCACGTTTTGCTCGATAGTTAGAATAGGTACATAAATATGTAGCTGATAAAGACCATTAATAAGAAAACCATTTGCAATTTTATTTCTTTCATAAAAAATATTACAATGATCCTTAAAGAAGGTAATCACCTAGCCTTCTTATTCTAAGCATGAAATAGAAATCAAATTTCTGCTAGCTGCAGGCACATAATAACAGTCTTTCAAAACTAAGTCTAAACCAGATGGTAATCGAAGAGGATATGTTCCCACGGCTACTGTAGCAACTCTTGCTCCATTACCGATGTGTAGGATCATGTCTCCATCCCTCAACCTCCTGCTATCCTCAAGACCCTACATGGAAGTGCACAGATGAGCACTAGAACCAGAGTCAAGCACCCAACTGGATGCAGAAGAAACCATAAGGTTAGACTCAATAATCAGCATACCTCCAGAAGGACCATCCTTCTTGTTCTTCAGGGTGGCTAGGTAAGTAGGGCAGTTCCGCTTCTAATGGCCGTCGTTGTTGCAATGGAAATACTTTCCTTTGACATCGGCCTTTTTCTTCAGCTCTGCCTTCTTCTTCTTTGTTCCTTCCACCTTCTGCTTTTTTACAGACTTTTTTCTTTCTATAAGTTTTTCTTTTGGAAGAAGTCCATTCCATTGCAAGAACTGA
The DNA here is from genome assembly GCA_006176705.1 of Cocos nucifera. Lineage (NCBI taxonomy): Eukaryota > Viridiplantae > Streptophyta > Magnoliopsida > Arecales > Arecaceae > Cocos > Cocos nucifera. The sequence continues at coordinate 2,699 of QRFJ01007452.1, forward strand.
GCTTTTAGAACCTTTCATAGAAAGCTCAGCAGTGACCAGCATATTCATTAATTCGGCCAAGGATTTGAAGTTTATGCATGTGGTATTCATGATGAATGACCCATATGCATCAGTCAAGGATTGCAGAAATATATCATTCTACAAAATTCAAGTCTAAATTCACACCGAGCTTCTCAAGCTCTTCATGTCTTGATCATCATCAGACAGTGATCTGGACTGACTGCCCATCACAATCTTAGCCTTAAAAAGTCATTTCGGTACTTGATACTTGGCTGCGAACTCTGTTCACCAAACATCTCCTATAGGTGAGCCAACATTGGGCGAGCAGTCCCAATATCTTCATGTTGGTGCTAGAGCTCATCAGACATCGAGCCCAACATATAATATCTAGCCTTATTATCTTCGTCTATCCATTTTTCTAGAGACGCTCTCTGTTCAGTGGACGGATGGGCTAGTAAGGTGGGAGGGTCTTGGTCCAAAACATGGGTTAACTTCTCGAAACCCAAAACAATTTTGTAGTTCCTGAGCCAATCTTTATAATTGGGTCTGGTCAGTCTATGTGTGTCCAGGATACGTACTGATGGATTGGATGCAGATATTTTCCTGTAGAGAGTCAAAGATTCTAGTTAGATACTGTAATAATGACTTGACCAATTTGTTTAGAAATTTTATTTTTAAACAAATTAGCTTCCACTATTTTCTTGGATCCCTACACTCCCTCTATAGAGATGCAAAAATCTCCACGATTAATGATTTCTAGTGGGTGGTGCGGTCTCACCAACTGACTCATCACCTCACCTAACAATTATTGATGATGGGTTAGCATGAGTGAACAACTCTTGTTCGATGATTCTCTAATCATGGTGCACCCAAACTTAGTCTCTAATTCATGAATCTCACCGTATCCGAAATATTGATCCACTCCTTAGTTAAGTTAGATTCACCATTTGCACAGACTGGATTCCTAATTAAGTCTCTCACCGTATCCAAAATATTGAGCCCAACTCATCCTCCAGCCCACAGCATCCAATGCCTAATACAAATCGTTGCATCTTCCCGGTGCAACTGAGCCACTGTATCCAGCCGAGAACAATCAACCCCAAGAAGCGCCCGCATATCTACAATGATGGAAGACCTCAGACTTAATCTTTTCTTAGGGAGAATTGATTCTGGTCTCATTAAACTAGACTCATCATAGTCATAATAATTATGACTAACCTAGTGGCATGGGTTAGCTCGGATTATTGACCATCTCATATTAGAACTGTGTCAATAGATATAGCTAGGTATGTGAGATCGGTGGAAGGAATATGCCATTAACTCATATAAGAATGCATTCAGGTCGAGTAGCTTCCAATTAAAAACCAATCGGTCGTATGTGCCAAACTTGCCTTAGACACCAAATTGTTGAGTCAGAACTAATTGGTTAGCTACAATCCAGACTTCTAACCTCTGAGCCTAATTAGGTCTTGCTTGTCGTGACTCGATTTTGACCCAGACTTAATCCTATTAGACTGGTCAATTTAAGCATTGTTGATCCCCTCTAACCAACTCTTGATTCGGTTTGATCAACCGCTTAGACCTATTGAGCTATCCAACCGAACCCAGTATTATGAATATGTCTTAGATCTAATATTCTCTTTTAGATCTAATTAATAATTCCATAATTTAATTTTTAATTAAGTAGGTTCATAAAAAATATGCATAATAAATCTAGGGTTTCAGGATCTAAGGTTTTGCAGAAAATAAGTTTTAGGTTTCTGATTAAGGACGAACGTGCAGCACCCCTACACATCATAAGAATGCCCCATCGGATGGAAGGAGAGGGTCTGTAAACCCTTCTTCATTCTTATGACCAGACGGCCAAGAGGAACGCTTTAATCAGGAACATGCAATACTACAAAATAGTTTTAGATCTATATCATATATCTTATATACAAATTAGATCTAATCATGCATATTTTCAGATCTATATCATATATCTCATATATCGAATCATGCATATTTTCAGATCTAAATTATCTCATAATAATCTAAAAAATTAGATTTAAATTGATCTAATCAAAATAAATTTTAATCTAGATAATTATGTAGAACTATTCAACTAGTCTAAACATGCATCAATCATATCTCATATGATATTTAAAATTAAATAATTTTATTTGCTTTTTTTTAGATGTTATTATAGTCATTATAATATCAAAAAATAGTAAATAAATTAATCTAAAATATAATTTAATCAAATTAAATTAAAAACATGCAAGACTATTCTATAGAACTATTCTATTTTAGAACTAGTCATGCATATTTTCTAATCTTAGATCCAAATCATTTAATTTTAATTTTTTCTGATTTTAGATCTGATCACATCTCATGTGACATCTAAAATTACTTATTTTTTAATTAAAATAAATTTAAAATTAGATCTAAATACTTTTAGAACCTTGGCTCTAATACCAGTTGAAGGGAAATCCTAATTTTTCGGACCAGGTTCGTTCAGATCTGATCAAATCAAGAGATATATTTCAAAAAATTTTATTCTTTGATCCATATTAGATCTGAGATATTTTAGATCTAATTATTATTATTTTAAAAATTAAAATAAATTTAGATTAATTAAATCAGATTTAATTTACCTTGAAGTTGGTAATCCTATTACCCATTGATGATCCTGTAAGCAACGAAAGGTTCTAGATCTAGCCATGCAAATGCCTGGCCTCTACCGATATCTACTTGGGCTGGATCTGGAGATTCTCTTCTTCTCTATCACATCTCCAAAAATTAGATCTGGATCTGATCTGGAGGATCTTCAAAACTCCTTTTGAAGATCAGCAGTTGTCCTTTGCAGCAGCACAGCCTTCTAGCTTTCAGTCGCCTTTTTCTTTTCTAGATCGCACCAACCAAGGTCCAAAACTCCTTTTGGACATGGAGAGGAGAGGGAGAAGGTGGGTTTGGCATGGAGGAGGAGAGGAGAAGCAGCCTTGGGGCATGGAGAATTGTTATTTCAATCTTAATTTGAGTTGGGCGTAGGGTCTTATTTATAGACTAAGCGTGATCCAACTCCTCTTCTTCCCAACCAATCACAACTCTTTGTGAAATCAGATCTAAATCTGATTGGTGGGAATAGAGTCCCCTGGATTCCTCCTTAGAAGGCACCTAAGACTAGTCAAAGTTGGTTCTTAGAAGAACTCTAATTGGAATCCAAAAATGAGATGGAGTCCCTGTCCAACAGGGACTCCTAGGCGCCTCCAGCTTGGGCACACGCCAAGGGTGGCATGCGCCCTCCTCCTTGCCAGGTTCTGGTAGGGGGACAGGCCCCCACCAGCTCTCCAATAGGTGCATGACACATGGACAAAAGTCAAAGTATCAATGGTCAATATTTGACCAATCAAAGGTCAACTTTTGACCAAAGTCAAAGGACGAGAAATGGTAGGTGACCAAAAATGGCAGGTAATGTCTTACAAAATAAGACAACCTTTTCTGACTTGGACAAGCTCCAGTCAGACCAAAGTGAAGGCCTCTGAAATGAGCACAAACTCCTTTGGCTCAGTCAGGACAACTTATTTATGATAGTAAAAGAAGAACGTTAGGTTCAATCGAGTGCTAGCACGATTTCCTTGAACCTAATTGAATCTCATTCAGATCAATTGAACTGGATCAGTTCAATTGATGATCACCAGATTCAAACCCTTGTTTGTGTGACCAGTTAGGTTCAGTTCTGTATGGTAATGGGATATGTCATGATCTCTATCATCGACATCATCGAAACTCCTTTCGATGGATCAGAACTCTTCTGATTCGAACAGCTAGAATGATCGATCATCTAAATCATTCTAATTGCTCCCAAAATCCACCAGTGACACCTAGCAGTATATGGTGGCAACCCATCAGAGCTGAATGCGAACCTCTTGGTGCAGCTACCTGTGTGATTAAGTTCTTCTATCTTGAGCCCCGATCAGATTAGGGTTAAGGTGAACTCGTCAAACCCTAGTCTCTGTCATATGATGTAATCATTCGATTCAAGTCCAATGTGAAAATCTAAATAGAAACTCTTTCTATTATTTCACTCTACCATGGCCATGGACTTCTGGACTTGATTCTCATGATCATCATAGGGCTGCTCCTCTACCACCGAGGTAGATAGATTCCATCTTGATGCTATCCAGTTCCTACAATGAACATGCTATAGCCAACATACACCTCAGGGTTCCATATGGCTAGGAGACCGAGTAATGGTGTAGTCAAACTATAACACCCTCAAGGTGAACTGTCGATGCATCTCAGGTCAAAGAACCAGACACACTACTGCAGCATCGAGTCAGTCATTGACGAGAAGGTAGACTCCCTAATGACTACTCGAGGTGGTCACGCTCAGTGCCCTCGTTCTCTAACGAGTACCTGTACTCTCGCTCCGGTGTCTCCACACCATAGACTCAAGACTCATCTACTAAAGAGAAGCGATTGTACACCAACCTTCCGAATCAATCACCATCCTCGTGATGATCCTATGGTCGGAAGCATTTTATGAGTTAATAATGATTATTCATGTCTTAAATTTTCAACTCTTGAAAATATGAATTATCATTACCATTAACTCAAAGGATGTATCACAGACACTAAATACACATATGTGATAGAAAATAACCTATTTTATTGATATTAGTCAAAATTATAATTTTGCCCCTAGAAGTGTATTACAAGTGTCGGCCAATTCTGACTTCTAGGGTACATATATCTAACACTAAGTTGATTGCAAGAAGCAACCTAGAGTCCCATCCGTATGGGACTTCAGGCATCCCTATCCATGGGTGCATGCCTTCCTAGGCATGCACCCCAAGTCCACCTACTATTTAGCAGTTTGACTGGTCCACCAAGAGTCTCCTATGGATGCATGACACATGGGCAGATGTCCAAATGTTAAAGGTCAATGTTTGACCAAAGTCAAAAGACAAGAATTAGTAGGTAATGAAAATTGGTAGGTGTTGTCTCTAATTTATCTCATAAATTAAGACAACCCTTTTCTAACCTAGACAAGCTTCAGTCAGACCAAATAAAGGTACCTGAATGAGCACAAACACATTTGGCTCAGTCGAGATAATTTTTAATGATAGTAGAAGGAGAACATTAGGCTCAATCGTGTGCTACCATAATTTTCTTAAACCTAATTAAATCTAATTCAAATCAATTGAACTGGATTAGTCCAATTGATGATATTTAGATCAAAACTACTATTTGTGTGACCCAGTTAGGTTCAGTTCTGTATGATAATAGGATATGTCATGATCTCTATCATCATCATCATCGAAACACCTTTCGATGGATTAGAACTTTTCTGATTCAGACAACTAGAATAATAGATCATCTAAAATATTCTAATTGCTCCCAAAATCTACCAGTAACACCTAGCAGTATATGATGGTAATCCATCAAAACTAAAAATGAACCTCTTGGTGCAGCTACCTATGTGATTAAGTTTTTCTATCTTGATCCTCGATCAGATTAGGGTTAAGGTGAACTCGTCAAATCCTAATTTCTGTCATATGATTTAACCATTCGATTCAAGTTTGATGTGAAAACCATAAAAAAAACTCTTTCTAGTATTTCACTTTGCCATAGCCATGGGCTTATGGACTTGATTCTCATGATCATCATAGGGCTGCTCCTCATCCACCGAGGTAGATAGATTCCCTCTTGGTGCAGTCCAATTTCTACAATGAACATGCTATAGCCAACATACACCTCAGGATTTCGAATGGCTAGGAGACCGAGTTATGGTGTAATCAAATTATAACACCCTCAAGGTGAACTACTGATGCACCTCAGATCAAAAAACCAGACACACCATTGCAGCTTCGAGTCAGTCATCAATGAGAAGGTAGACTTTCTTATGACTGCTCGAGGTGGTCACACTCAGTGCCCTTATTCTCTAATAAGTACTTGTACTCTCGCTTCGGTATTTCTATACCATAGACTCAAGACTCATCTACTATAAAGAAGCGATTGTACACCAACCTTCGGATCAATCACCATCCTCATGATGATCCTACGGTCATGAGCATTTTATGAGTTAATAATAAAAATTCTTATTTTAAATTTTCAACTCTTGAAAATAAGAATTATCATTACCATTAACTCAAGGGATGTATCATAGACACTAAATACACATTTATGATAGAAAATAATCTATTTTATTATTTATAGTCAAAATTATAATTTTGCCCCTAGAAGTGTATTACAAGTGTCACCCAATTTTGGCTTCTATGGCACATAAATCTAACAAACTTCCACTTGATCTAAAGCTAATTAGTTACAAATCTATGTCCTATTTTCTCAAGGTAGGCTTCGATCTTCTGTTGGCCCAACGGCTTTGTAAGTAGATCTATTGCATTGTCTGTGAAGTCAACACTCTTGACCTCGACATAACCATTCTCGACGTAATCACGGATGAGGTGGTATCGCCGCTCTATGTGCTTGAATTTCTGGTGAGACCTTGGCTTCTTAGCTAAAGCTGTGGTGCCATTATTGTCACAGTATAAAGGAATGGCATCTGATGGCATCACTCCAATCTCTGTGGTAAACTTCTTATATCAAAATGCTTCCTTTGCAGCTTCTGACGCAGTGATGTATTCTACATCCATGGTGGAATATGCTATCATAGTTTGCTTGGAACTCTTCAAATTGATAGCACCACCATTACACACAAACAAACTCCCAGATGTCGACTTTTGATCATCTACATCAGACATATTGTTCGAGTCTGTATATTCCTAGACTTGGAGTTCTCTATTACCAAAAACCAACAACATATCCTTAGTTCTTCTCAAGTACTTAAGGATACATTTCACAGAAGTCTAGTGTTCTTCATCCGGATTCGATTGATATCTACTCATGACACTCACAGCATGGGCTATATCAGGTCGTGTACATGACATGGCATACATGAGGCTCTCTATTGCTAAAGCATAAGGTATCTTGCTCATGCATTCTATTTCCTCAGGTGTACTCGGGCACATCTTCTTAGAAAGATGAATGCCATATCTGAAGGTTACCAAACCCCTTTTAGAGTTTTTCATGCTAAACCTCTTTAGCACTTTCTCTATATACATCTTCTGTGAAAGTCCTAGCATCCTATTCGGTCTATCTCTATAGACCTTAATTTCTAGAATAAAGGATGCTTCTCCTAGGTCTTTCATGGAGAATTCTTTAGGTAACCACATTTTAACTATGGTCAACATAGAAATATCATTTTCAATAAGGAGGATATCATCCATGTACAATATGAGGAAGATGATAGCACTCCCACTGATCTTTCTGAAGACACAAGGCTCCTCCTCATTCTTCATGAAATCAAATAATTTGATCACATCATTAAAATGAGTATTCCAGCTTTGAGATGCTTGCTTAAGTTCATATATGGACCTTTGCAGCTTGCATACTTTGTGATCAGCATCACTGGATGTGAAATCTAGCGACTGTTCCATATAGATATCTTACTCAAGATATCCATTTAAGAATATCATTTTCACGTCCATTTACCATATTTCATAATCGAAATAGGTTGCAATAACAAGCAATGTGCGGATAGATTTAAGCATAGCTACTGGCAAAAAGGTATCCTGATAGTCAATGCCTTTGCATTGGCTATACCGTTTTGCCACTAATCTAGCTTTAAATGTCTTCACATTTTCATCTGCACCAATCTTTCTCTTATAGATCCATTTACACCCAATAGGTACTATACCTTCTGATGGATCTACCAAGGTCTAGACATAGTTTGAGTGCATCGAGTCAATTTTGGACTTCATTGCCTCTAACCATTTCTCAGAGTCGATATCCAATATCACCTCATTATATGTTTTGGGATCATCACCATAAACCCCATTACCTACGAGGAATATTTTCTCTAATTACTCTGAAATAGTACCTAAGTACCTCTTAGGGGGATGAAAAATCCTTTTCGATCTACGAGGCTGAGGAGGTGGTGATTGTATTGGCTCAACTTGATTTGGTTACATTTGGTCCTTAGCTCGTTGCTTTTATGAGACTTTCTCATTGAGCTTGATCTACTTTCCAATGCCGCTATCTTGAATAAACTATTTTTCAAGAAAGATGGCTTGTCGACTCACAATCACATTGTGATCTTCTGGAATATAGAAATAATATCCTAATGACTCTTTAGGACATCTTATAAATCGAGCTCTAAAGGACCTAAAGTCTAACTTATCCATTTGTTGTCTTTTGACATGAGCCAAACAATCCTAAATTCTAAGAGGACTCAGACTTGATTTCTTACCATGCCAATCTCATATGGTGTGGTAGGAACAGTTTTAGAAGAAACCCTGTTCAGTAAGTATATTGTAGTTAACAAATAGTATCTCCAAAGAAAATCAGAGAGGTCTGTGAAGCTCATCATGGATTGAACCATATCTAATAGGATCCGATTCCTCCATTCTAAATTCCCATTGAGTTGAGATGTTCCAAGTGGAGTCCATTGAGAGACTATGCCATTTTTCTTGAGATATTCTAAAAATTTTTGACTAAGCTATTCACCTCCTTGATCTGATCGAAGAACCTTAATGGATTTTTCAATTTGCTTTTCTACTTTATGTCTAAATTTCTTGAACTTTTCAAAAGCTTCAGACTTATGTCTCATAAGATACACATACCCATACCTAGATAAATCATCAATAAAGGTTATGAAGTAGATAAAATTGCCTCTAGCCAGCACATCAAATGGGCCACACACATCAGTATGTACTAGGACAAGAAGATCCGTGGTCCTTTCTCCATGTCCTACAAAAGGAAGTTTAGTCATTTTGGCATGAAGACAAGATTCATAAATTATATATGACTCAAAAGTCAACAGACTCAATAGCCTAGTTTTTTCCAGTTTGTTAACCCTATCTTCTGCTATATGACCTAGTCTTAGGTGCCATAGATACCTATCATTTGGACTATCCCTAGGTCATTTAATGGCATTCACATTTTGCTCGATGTTGAAAATAGATACATCAATATGTAACTGGTAAAGACCATTAATAAGAAAATCACTTGCAATTTTATTTTTTTCATAAAGAATGTTACAATGATCCTTAAAAAAATTAATTACATATCCCTCTAGTGCTAGACATGAAATAGAAATCAAATTTCTGCTTCCTGCAGGCACATAATAATAGTCTTTTAAAACTAAGTCTAAACCAGATGGTAGTAAAAAAGGATATGTTCCCACGGCCATGGTAGCAACTCTTGCTCCATTTTCGACGTGCAGGATCATCTCACCATCCCTCAGTCTCCTGCTATCCTTAAGATTCTGCATGAAAGTGCACAAATGAGCACTAGAACCAGAGTCAAGCACCTAACTAGATGCAGAAGAAATCATAAGGTTAGACTCAATAATGAGCATACCTCCAGAAGGACATGCCTCCTTCTTATTCTTCAAGGTGGCCAGGTAAGTAGGGCAGTTTCGCTTCCAGTGGCCATCATTATTATAATGAAAATACTTTCCTTTGTCAGCGGCCTTCTTCTTCAGCTCTGCCTTTTTCTTGTTTCCTCCTTCCACCTTCTACTTTTTCATAGACTTCTTTTTCTTTCCAAAAGACTTTCTCTTGGAAGAAGTCTGTTCCATAGCAAGCACTGAGCCTTTAGAACCTTTCATAGAAAGCTTAGCAATAACCAGCATATTCATAAGTTCGGCTAGAAAATTTTGAAGTTTATGCATATGGTAGTTCATGATGAACTACCCATATGCATTAGTCAAAGATTGTAGAATTATATCATTCGGCAGATCCAGGTCCAACTTCACTTTGAGCTTCTCAAGCTCTTCCAAGTCTTTGATCATCATCAAACAATGATCTTGGACTGACTGTCCATCATGCATTTTAGCCTTAAAATATCGTTTAGCGACTTGATACTTGGCTGCGTGACTCTGTTCACCAAACATCTCTTGTAGGTGAGCCAACATTTGTCAGGCAGTCCTGATATCTTCATGTTGGCATTGATGTTTATCAGACATCGAGCCCAACATGTAGTATCTGGTCTTGTTATCTTCATCCGTCCACTTGTCAAAAAATACTCTCTGTTCAGCGGATGGACAAGCTAGTAAGATAGGAGGGTCCTGATCCAATACATGAGTTAACTTTTTGGAATCCAAAATAATTTTGAAGTTTCGAAGCCAATCCTTGTAATTAAATCTGGTCAGTCTATAGGTGTCCAGGATTCGTGCTAGTGGGTTGGATGTAGACATTTTTCTGTAGAGAGTCAAAATTTTTGGTTAGATCTTGTAATTAAGACTTGACCAATTTATTTAGGAGTTTTATTTTTAAACAAATTAGCTTCTACTATTTTCTTGGATCCCTACACTCCCTTTGTAGAGATACAAAAATCTTCATGATTAATAATTTCTAGTGGATGGTGCGGTCCCACCAACTGACTCATCACCTCATCTAACAGTTATTGGTGATGGGTTAGCCAATGAGTGAACAACTCTTGTTCAATGATTCTCTAATCATGATGCATCCAAACTTGATCTCTAATTCATGAATCTCATCGTATTCGGAATATTGATCCACTCCTTAATTAAGTCAAACCCACCATTTGCATAAATTGGATTTCTAATTGAGTCTCTCACCGTATCTAAAATATTGAGCCCAAACCATCCTCTAGCCCATAGCATCCAATGCCTAATAGATATAGTTGCATCTTTTCGGTGCAACTGAACCACTATAATCAGCCTAGAATAATCAACCTCGAGAACGGCCCACACATCTATAATGGTGGAAGACCATAGACTTAATCTTTTCTTAAAAAAATTTGATTTAGGTCTCATTAAACTAGACTTAATATAGTCATAACTATTATGACTAACCTAGTGGCATAGGTTAGCTCGGATCATTGGCCACCTCAGATCAGGATTGAGCCAACAAATATGGCCAGGTAAGTGAGACCGGTGGAAGGGATATGCCATTAACTTGATAAGAACGCATTCGAGTCGAGTAGCTCCCAATTAAAAACTAGTCAATCATATCTGTCAAACTTATCTTAGACACCAAATTGTTGAGCCAGAACCAATTGGGTTAGCCTATAATCTAGACTCTAACCACTGAGCCTAATTAGGTCTTAGCTTGATCGATCACTCACGTGACTCGATCTTGACCCAGACTTAATCCTATTAGGCTAGTCAATTTAAGCACTATTGATCCCATCTAACCAACTCTTGATTCGATTTGATCAATCACTTAGACCTAATTGAGCTATCCAAGTTCGAACCTAATATTATGAATGTCTTAGATCTAAAATTCTTAATTTTAGACCTAATTAATTTTTCATAATCTTAATTTTTAATTAAGTTTAGGATTCATAAATAAAATATGTATATAAAATTCTAGGATTTCAGGATCTAGAGTTTTGTAGAAAGTAAGTTCTTGATTTCTGATTAAGGACGAATGCGCAGCACCCCTACACATCATAAGAACACCCCATCGAATGGAAGGAGAGGACATTTAAACCCTACTTTGTTCTTATGACTAGATGGCCAAGGGGAATGCCTTAATCACAAATATAAATCTACAAAACTAGTTAGATCTACATCATATATCTCATATATAAAAATTGATCTAACTTTATACATATTTTGCATACATCTCATGTATCATATCATGCATATTTTTAGATCTAAATTATCTCATAATTTATCTAAAAAATTAAATTTAAATTGATCACATCAAAATAAATTCTAATCTAGATAATTTTGTAGAACTATTTTATAACTAGTCTAAACATGCATTCATCATATCTCATATGAACTAAAAATTAAATAATTTTATTTTTTATTTTTTAGATCTTATTATAATATTTATAATATTAAAAAATAAAAAATAAATAGACCTAAAATTATAACTTAGTAAAATTAAATTATGATCATACCAGACTATGTACAGAATAATTCTATTTCACAACTAGTCATGCATATTTTAAAACTTAGATCTAAATTATTTAATTTTAATTTTTCTAATTCCAAATCTAATCACATCTCATGTGACATCTAAAATCTCTTATTTATTAGATCAAAAATAAATTTAAATTAGATCTAAATAATTTTTAGAATCTAGCTCTGATACTAGTTGAAGAAAAAATCTTGATTTCTCATGTCAAATTCATTTTGATCTAATTAGATCAAGAGAGATATTTCAAAAATTTTTCTTATAAACCTAGATCAGATCTGAGATATCTTAGATCTGATTATATAGATCTAATAAATAAAAAAAAATTTAAATTTGATTTAATTTGTACCTTGATGTTGGGTAATCAGATTATCCTTTGATGATCCTGCTGATTGCTTGAGGTTCTAGATCTAGCCATACAAGCGCCTGACCTCTACCGATATCCACTCAGGCTGAATCTGGAGATCTTCTTCATCTTTATCACCTCTCTAAATATGAAATCTAGATCTGATTTGAAAAATCTTCAAAACTCCTTTTGAAGATCTGGAATCATCTCTTGCAGTAGTGCTACCTTCTTTCTTTCTCATCACCTTTTTCTTGCTTGGATCGCACCAAACTGGAGCCCAAATCTTCTTAGGCATGGAGAGGAGAGAGAAGATTAGAAGATGGCATGGAGGAGGGAGAGGGGCAGCCTTGGGATGTGGGTTAAGAGAGATCCACATCAAAGCTAGGCACATATAGGGTTTATATAGACCCTGCTGCGCCATGCAGTGCCACATCATCTTGATCAATCACGTTGCTTCGTGCAATCAAATCTAAATCTGATTGGTGAGATGACATCACCTGATCTAATCAGATGAGAGCGCCCTCAAATCATCCTTAGGTGGCACCAAGACTGGTCAAAGCTGAGTCTTAGGCACCTACCTAAGTTGATTCCAAGAAGCAACCTGAAGTCCCAACCGTATGGGACTCTAGGTGTCCCTATCCATGGGTGCACACCTCCCTAGGCATGCACCCCTGGTGCACCTACTATTTAGTAGGTTGACTGGTCCAGCAATAGTCTCCTATGGGTGCATGACACATGGGTAGATGTCTAAATGTCAAAGATCAACGTTTGACCAAAGTCAAAAGACAAGAATTAGCAGATGACAAAAATTGGTAGGTGTTGTCTCCAATGTATCTCATAAATTGAGACAATCCTTTTCTGACTTGGACAAGCTTCAGTCAGACCAAGTAAAGGTACCTGAATGAGCACAAATATATTTGGCTCAGTCGAGACAACTTTTAATGATAGTAGAAGGAGAACATTAGGCTCAATCGTGTGCTAGCACAATTTTCTTGAACCTACTTGAATCTAATTCAAATCAATTGAATTAGATTAGTCCAATTGATGATATCTAGATCCAAACCCTTATTTGTGTGACCCAATTAGGTATAGTTCTATATGTTAATAGGATATGTCATGATCTCTATCATCGTCATCATCGAAACACCATCCGATGGATTAGAACTATTCTGATTCAGACAACTAGAATGATCGATCATCTAAATCATTCTAATTGCTTCCAAAATCCACCAGTGACACCTAGCAATATATAGTGGCAACCCATCAAAATTGAAAATGAACCTCTCAGTGTAGCTATCTATGTGATTAAGTTCTTCTATCATGAGCCTCGATCAGATTAGGGTTAAGGTGAACTTGTCAAACCCTAATTTCTATCATATGATTTAACCGTTCAATTCAAATCCAATGTGAAAACCTTAATAGAAACTTTTTCTATTATTTCACTCGGCCATGGCCATGGGCTTATGCACTTGATTCTCATGATCATCATAGGGCTGCTCCTCATCCACCGAGGTAGATTTATTCCCTCTTGGTGCAATCCAATTCCTACAATGAACATGCTATAGCCAACATACACCTCAAGATTTTGAATGGCTAGGAAATCGAGTCATGGTGTAGTCAAACTATAAGACCCTCATGGTGAACTGTCGATGCACCTCAGATCAAAGAACCAAAAATAATACTACAGCTTCGAGTCAGTCATTGACAAGAAGGTAGACTTTCTTATGACTGCTCGAGGTGGTCATGCTCAGTGCCCTCGTTCTCTAACAAGTACTTGTACTCTCACTCCGGTGTCTCTACACCATAGACTAAAGAATCATCTACTATAAAAAAGTGATTATACACCAATCTTTCGGATCAATCACCATCCTCATGATGATCCTACGGTCAGAAGCATTTTATGAGTTAATAATAAAAATTCTTGTCTTAAATTTTCAACACTTGAAAATAAAAATTATCATTTCCATTAAGTCAAGGGATGTATCACAGATACTAAATACATATTTATGATAGAAAATAATTCATTTTATTATTTATAATTAAAATTATAATTTTGTCCCTAGAAGTGTATTATAAGTGTCATCTAATTCTGGCTTCTAGGGCACACAAATCTAACAATAACAATCCTTAAGTACTAAATCTAAGCTAGACGTTAGTCAAAGAGGGTAGATTTTCACGACCATAGCAGCAATCCTTACTCCATTTTTGATGCATAGGATCATCTCACCATCCCTCAGCCTCCTGCCATCCTCAAGATCCTGTATGGAAGTGCACAAATGAGCACTAGAACCAAAGTTAAGCAGCCAACTCGATGCATAAGAAATCATAAGGTTAGATTCAATAAGAAGCATATCTCCAAAAGGACCTATCTGCATCTTATTCTTTAGGATGGCTAGGTATGTAGGATAATTTTGTTTCTAGTGGCCATCAGTATTATAATGAAAATACTTTTCTTTGTCAGCAGCCTTCTTCTTTAGCTCTATCTTCTTTTTCTTTCCACCATTCACCTTCTACAATTTCACAGACTTCTTATTCTTTCTAAAAGACTTTCTCTTGGAAGATGTCCATTCCATAGCAAGTACTAAGCCATTAGAACCTTTCATAAAAAGCTCAGCAGTAACTAGCATATTTATAAGCTCAGCCAGAGTATTCTAAAGTTTATGCATATGGTAGTTCATGATGAACTGCATGTTAGATATGTGTGCCATAGAAGTCAGAATTGGCTGACAGTTGTAATACACTTCTAGGAGCAAAATTATAATTTTAACTATAAATAATAAAATAGTTTATTCTCTATCACAAATGTGTATTTATTGTCTATGATACATCTCTTGAGTTAATGGTAATGATAACTTATATTTTCAAGTGTTGAAAATTTAAGACATAAATTTTTATTTATTAACTCATAAATTACTCCTGATCGTAGGATCATCATGAGGATGGTGATTGATCTAGAAGGTTAGTATACAATCGCTTCTTTATAGTAGATGAGTCTTGAGTCTACGGTATAGAGACATCGGAGCGAGAGTACAGATACTCGTTAAAGAATGAGGGCACTGAGCGTGACCACCTTGAGCAGTCATAAGAAAGTCTACCTTCTTATCGATGACTGGCTTGAAGCTACAGTGGTGTGTCTGGTTCTTTGACCTGAGGTGCATCGGTAGTTTGCCTTGAGGGTGTTATAGTTTGACTACATCATAACTTAGTCTCCTAGCCATTCGGAATACTAAGGTGTATGTTGGCTATAACATGTTTATTGTAGGAAATGGATTGCACCAAGAGGGAATCTATCTACCTAAATAGAAGAAGAGCAGCCCTATGATGATCATGAGAATCAAGTCCATAAGCCCATGGCCATGGCAGAGAGTGAAATAATAGAAAGAGTTTCTATTAACGTTTTTACATCGGACTTGAATCGAATGATTAAATCATATGACAGAAATTAGGGTTTGATGAGTTCACCTTAACCCTAATCTGATCGGAGCTCAAGATAGAAGAACTTAATCACATAGGTAGCTACACCGAGAGGTTCATTTTTAGTTTTGATGGATTGCCACCATGTACTGCTAGGTGTCATTGGTGGATTTTGAGAGTAATTAGAATAATTTAGATGATCGATCATTCTAGTTGTCTGAATCAGAAGAGTTCTAATCCATTGAAAGGAGTTTTGATGATGTCGATGATAGAGATCATGACATATCCCATTACCATACAGAACTGAATCTAAGTGGGTCACACAAATAAGGGCTTGGATCTGAATATCATCAATTGGACTGACCCAGTTCAATTGATTTGAATTAGATTCAATTAGGTTCAAGAAAATCGTGCTAGCACACGATTGAGCCTAACGTTCTCCTTCTATTATCATTAAAAGTTGTCTCTACTGAGCCAAATGAGTTTGTGCTCACTCAAGTACCTTTACTTGGTCTGACTAGAGCTTATCCAGATGAGAAAAGGGTTATCTTAATTTATGAGATAAATTAGAGACAACACCTATCATTTTTCATCACCTGCTAATTCTTGTCCTTTGACTTTGGTCAAACGTTGACCTTTGACCCTTGGACATCTGCCCATGTGTTATGCACTTATTGGAGAGCATATAGGGGCTTGTCCCCTTATTGAAATTTAGAAAGGAGGGGTGCATGCTGAGGATGGCGTGCACCCATGGATAGGGATGCTTGGAGTCCCATGCGGATGGAACTCCAAGTTGCTTCTGGGTTTCTACTTTGGTGGCCCCTTGCAATAGACTTTGATCAGTCTTAGACACCATCTAAGGATGAATTTATTGGGCTCTCATCTGATTGAATTAGGTGATATCATCTCACCAATTAGATTTAGATCTAATTGCATGAAGCAACATGATTGGTCGGGATGATGTGGCACTGCATGGCGCAGTAGGGTCTATAAATAAACCCTGTCTGTGCTCCACTTTTAGAGAGTTTCCTCTTAGCCACACCCTAAGGCTTCCCCTCTCCCTCCTCCATACCATCTTCTAATCCTCTCTCTCCTCTCCATGCCCAAGGAAAGTTGGGCTTTAGTTTGGTGCGATCCAGACAAGAAAAGGCTAACAAGAAAGGAAGAAGGCAGCACTGCTGTAGAGACGACTGCTGATCTTCAGAAGGAGTTTTGAAGATCCTCTAAATCAGATCCAGATTTAATTTTTAGAGAAGTGATAAAGAAGGAGAAGATCTCCAAATTCAATCTGAGTGGATATTGGTAGAGGCTAGGTACTTGCATGGCTAGATCCAGAATCTCAGGCAATTAGCAGGATCATCAAAGGGTAATCGGATTACCCACCATCAAGGTATAATTAAATCAAATTTAATTTCTTTTTATTTTTATTTATTAGATCTATAAAATTAGATCTAAAATATCTTATATTTTATCTAAATATATGATAAAAATTTTTAAAATATCTCTCTCGATCTGATTAGATCTGAACAAACCTGATCCAAAAAATCAGGATTTTTCCTTCAACTGGTATCAAAGCCAGGTTCAATAAAAATTATTTAGATCTAATTTTTAATTTATTTTGATCTAATAATTAGTCATTTTAGATATCACTTGAGATGCGATTAGATCTGAAATTAGAAAAATTAAAATTAAATAATATAGATCTAAGTTTTTCAATATGCATGACTAGTTGTAAAATAGAATAGTTCTATACATAGTCTTGCATAATCATGATTTATTTTGATTAAATTATAATTTTAAATCAATTTATTTTCTATTTTTTGATGATTATAAATATTATAATAAGATCTTAAGAAAAATAAAATTATTTAATTTTTAGATCATATGAGATATGATAATTGCATGTCTAGACTAGTTGTAGAATAGTTCTACATAGTTATCTAGATTAGAATTTATTTTGATATGATTAATTAAAATTTAATTTTTTAGATAATTATGAGATAATTTAGATTTAAAAAACATGCATGCATGATACATGAGATGTATACAAAACATGTATTAACTTAGATCAAATTTTATATATGAGATATATAATGTAGATTTAACTAGTTTTGTAGATTTATATTTCTGATTAAGGCATTCCCCTTGGCTGTCCGATCATAAGAATAAAGTAGGATTTAAATCCCTCTCCTCTCATTTGATGGGGTGTTCTTATGATGTATAGGGGTGCTACGCATTCATCCTTAATCAGAAATCAAAAACTTACTTTCTGCAAAACTCTAGATCCTGAAATCCTAGAATTTTATTTATATATTTTATTTATGAATTCTTAACTTAATTAAGAATTAAGATTATAAAATATTAATTAGGTCTAAAATTAAAAATTTTAGATCTAAGACATATTTATAAAATTGAGTTCGGACTTGGGTAGCTCAATTAGGTCTAAGTGGTTGATCAAACCGAATCAAGAGTTGGTTAGATGGGATCAACAATGTTTAAATTGACCAGCCTAATAGGATTAAGTCTAGGTCAAGATCGAGTCACGTGAGTTATCGATCAAGCTAAGATCTAATTAGACTCAGTGGTTAGAGTCTGGATTGTAAGCTAACCTGATTGATTCTGGCTCAACAATTTGGTGTCTAAAGTAAGTTTGGTAGATACTATCGACTGATTTTTAATTGGAAGCTACTCGACTCAAATGCATTCTTGTCAAAGTTAGATATATGTGCCCTAGAAGCCAGAATTGGCTGACACTTGTAATACACTTCTAGGGGCAAAATTGTAATTTTGACTATAATTAATGAAATGGGTTATTTTCTATCACACATGTGTATTTAGTGTCTGTGATACATCCTTTGAGTTAATGGTAATGATAATTCATATTTTCAAGAGTTGAAAATTTAAGACATGAATAATCATTATTAACTCATAAACAGCTCCCGACCATAGGATCATCACGAGGATGGTGATTGATCCGGAAGGTTGGTGTACGATCGCTTCTCTTTAGTAGATGAGTCTTGAGTCTATGGTGTGGAGACACTGGAGCGAGAGTACAGGTACTCGTTAGAGAACGAGGGCACTGAGCGTGACCACCTCGAGTAGTCATTAGGGAGTCTACCTTCTCGTCAATGACTGACTCGATGCTGCAGTAGTGTGTGTCTGGTTCTTTGACCTGAGATGCATCGGCAGTTCACCTTGAGGGTGTTATAGTTTGAACTACACCATTACTCGGTCTCCTAGCCATATGGAACCCTGAGGTGTATGTTGGCTATAGCATGTTCATTGTAGGAACTGGATTGCATCAAGATGGGAATCTATCTACCTCGGTGGTAGAGGAGTAGCCCTATGATGATCATGAGAATCAAGTCCTGAAGCCCATGGCCATGGCAGAGTGAAATAATAGAAAGAGTTTCTATTTAGATTTTCACATTGGACTCGAATCGAATGATTACATCATATGACAGAGACTAGGGTTTGACGAGTTCACCTTAACCCTAATCTGATCGGGGCTCAAGATAGAAGAACTGAATCACACAGGTAGCTGCACCAAGAGGTTCGCATTCAGCTCTGATGGGTTGCCACCATATACTGCTAGGTGTCACTGGTGGATTTTGGGAGCAATTAGAATGATTTAGATGATCGATCATTCTAGCTGTTCGAATCAGAAGAGTTCTGATCCATCGAAAGGAGTTTCGATGATGTCTATGATAGAGATCATAACATATCCCATTACCATACAGAACTGAACCTAACTGGGTCACACAAACAAGGGTTTGAATCTGGTGATCATCAATTGAACTGATCTAGTTCAATTGATCTGAATGAGATTCAATTAGGTTCAAGGAAATCGTGCTAGCACTCGATTGAACCTAACGTTCTTCTTTTACTATCATAAATAAGTTATCCTGACTGAGCCAAAGGAGTTTGTGCTCAATCAGAGGCCTTCATATGGTCTGACTGGAGGTTGTCCAAGTCAGAATATGGTTGTCTTATTTGTAAGACATTACCTGCCAATTTTTGGTCACCTGCCATTTCTTGTTCTTTGACTTTGGTCAAAAGTCTACCTTTGACTGGTCAAACGTTGACCATTCACCCTTTGACTTTTGACCACATGTCATGCACCTATTGGAGAGCTGGTGGGGGCCTGTCCCCCTGCCAGAACCTGGCAAGGAGAAGGGTGCACGCCAAGGGTGGCGTGAGCCCAAGTAGGAGGCGCCTAGGAGTCCTTGTTGGACAAGGACTCCACCTCCCTTTTGGATTCCAATCAGAGTTCTACTAAGAATCCAGTTTGACTGGTCTTAGGCGCCCTCTAAGGAGGAATCCAGGGGTCTCTATTCCAACCAATCAGATTTAGATCTGATTTCACAAAGGGTTGTGATTGGTTGAGAGGAAGAGGAGTTGGATCACAAGAGGTCTATAAATAAGACCCTGCGCCCAACCCTAATTCCATGTGAAAGAGAGATTTCCCACGCCCCAAGGCTGCCTCTCCCCTCCTTCTCCATGCCATAGTCTCTTCTCCTCTTGCTCTCCACATCCAAAAGGTGTTTTGGACTTAGTTTGGTGCGATTCAGATCAAGGAAAGGCGATCAAAAGCAAGAAGGCTGCGCTGCTGCAAAAGGATGACTGCAGATCTTCAAAAGAGTTTTGAAGATCCTCCAGATCAGATCCAGATCTGATTTTTGGAGGTGTGATAGAGAAGAAGAGGATCTCCAGATCCAACCCAAGTGGATACTGGTAGAGGCCAGGCGCTTGCATGGCTAAGATCCAGAACCTTCCGCTACAATCAGGATCATCTACAGGGTAATAGGATTACCCAAATCAGGTAAATTGAATTTGATTTAATTTATCTTGTTTTATTTTATTTATTAAAATAATAAGAATCAGATCTGAAATATATCAAGATCTGATTGAGATCAAGAGAAAATTTTTGAAATATATCTCTTGATCTAATCAGATCTGGACGAACCTGGACCGGGAAATCAGGATTTCCCTTCAGTCAAGTTAATGGCATATCTCTTCCACTGGTCTCACTTACTTGACCATGTTTGTTGGCTTAGTTCTACTCTGAGGTAGTCAATAATCCAAGCTAACCCATGCCACTAGGTTAGTCATAATGGTTATGACTGTCAAGTCTAGTTTAATGAGACCTAAACCAAATCTCCCTAAGAAAAGATTAAGTCTAAGATCTTCCACCATTGTAGATGTGCGGGCCCTATTAGATATGGTCCAATCCATGATGAGCTTCACAGACCTTCCTAATTTTCTTTGGGGATACTGTTTGTTAACTGCAATATACTTATTGAATAGGATTTCTTCTAAAATCGTTCCTACCACACCATATGAGATATGGCATGGTAAGAAATCAAGTGTGAGTTATCTCAAAATTTAGGATTGTGCGGCTCATGTCAAAAGACAACAAATGGATAAGTTAGATCTTAGGTCCTTCAAAGCTCGATTTATAGGATATCCTAAAGAGTCATTAAGATATTATTTCTACATTCCAGAAGATCACAGTATGATTATGAGTCGACATGCCATCTTTTTTGAAAAATAGTTTATTCAAGATAGCGGCATTGGAAAGCAGATCAAGCTCGAGGAGAAAGTCTAACAAAAGTAACGAGCTAAGGACCAAATGGAACCAAATCAGGTTAAGCCAATCCATTCACTACCTCCTCCACCTCATAGATTGAAAAGAATTTTTTGATCCCTTGAGAGGTACTTAGGTACTATTTCAAATGATATAGAGGAAATGTTCCTCGTAGGCAATGGGGTTCATGGTGATGATCCCAAAACCTATAACTAGACGATATCTGATATCAACTCCAAGAAATGGTTAGAGGCAATGAAGTCAGAAATTGACTCGATGCACTCAAACCAAGTCTGGACCTTGGTAGATCCACCAGAAGGTAAAGTACCTATTGGATGTAAATAGATCTACAAGAGAAAGATTGGTGCAGATAGGAATGTGGAGACAATCAAAGCTAGATTCGTGGCAAAAGAATATAATCAGCACGAAGGCATTATACCTTTTCGTCAGTAGCTATGCTAAAATCCATCCATACATTGCTTGCTGTTGAAACCTATTTTGATTATGAAATATGGCAAATGGAAGTAAAAACGATATTCTTAAATGAATATCTTGAGGAAGATATCTATATTGAACAGCCGCTAGGTTTCACATCTGGTGATGGTGATCACAAGGTTTGCAAGCTGCAAAGGTCCATATATGGACTTAAGCAAGCATCTCGGAGTTGGAATACTCATTTTAATGATGTGATCAAATTATTTGGCTTCATCAAGAATGAGGAGGAGCCATGTGTCTTCAAAAAGGTTAGTGGGAGCGCTGTTATCTTCCTCGTATTGTACGTGGATGACATCCTCCTTATTGGAAATGATATTTTCATATTGACCATAGTTAAAATATGGTTATCTAAAGAATTCTCCATGAAAGACCTTGGAGAAGCATCCTTTATTCTAAGAATTAAGTTCTATAGAGATAGACCGAATAGGATGCTAGGACTTTCATAGAAGATGTACATAGAGGAAGTGCTAAAGAGATTTATAATGGAAAACTCTAAGAGGGATTTGGTACCCTTCAGACATGGCATTCATCTTTCCAAGAAGATGTGCCCGAGCACACCTAAGGAAATAGAATGCATGAGCAAGATACTTATGCTTTAGCAATAGGGAGCCTCATGTATGCCATGTTATATACACGACCTGATATAGCCCATGTTGTGAGTGTCATGAGCAGATATCAGTCGAATCCAGATGAAGATCACTAGACTTCTATGAAAAGTATCCTTAAGTACTTAAGAAGAACTAAGGATATATTGTTGGTCTTTGGTAATGGAGAACTCCAAGTCCAGGGGTATACAGACTCAGATTTTATGTCTGATGTAGATGATCGAAAGTCAACATCTGAAAGTTTGTTTGTGTGCAATGGTGTAGCTGTCAGTTGAAAAAATTTCAAGTAGATAGTGATAACAGATTCCACCATAGAAGTAGAACACATCGCTGCATCAAAAGCTGCAAAGAAGACATTTTGGTACAAGAAGTTTGCCGTAGAGATCGAAGTGATGCCATCAGATGCCATTCATCAGTACTGCGACAACAATGGTACCATAGCCCTTACTAAGGAGCCGAGGTCTCACAAGAAATCCAAGCACATCGAGCAGTGATACCACCTCATCCATGATTACTTCAAGAAGGGTTACGTCAAGGTCAAGAGAGTCAACTCCACAAACAATGCGGTGGATCCGCTTATAAAGCCATTGGGATTGCAGAAGATCAAAGCCTACCTTGACAAGATGGAACTTAGATTTATAACCAATTGGATTTAGGTCATGTGGGAGTTTCTTAGATTTATGTGCCCTAGAAGTCAGAATTGGCTGACACTTGTAATACACTTCTAGGGGCAAAATTATAATTTTGACTATAAATAATAAAATTGATTATTTTCTATCATAAATATGTATTTAGTGTCTGTGATACACCCCTTGAGTTAATGGTAATGATAATTCATATTTTCAAGAGTTAAAAATTTAAGATATTAATTTTCATTTATTAACTCATAAATTGCTCCTGACCATAGGATCGTCATGAGGATGGTGATTGATCTAGAAGGTTAGTGTACAATCACTTCTTTATAGTAGATGAGTCTTGAGTCTATGGTGTAGAGATATCGGAGTGAGAGTATAGGTATTCGTTAGAGAACGAGGGCACTAAGCATGACGACCTCGAGCAGTCATAAGGAAGTCTACCTTCTCGTCGATGACTGACTCGAAGCTGCAGTGGTATGTCTGGTTCTTTGACCTGAGGTGCATCTATAGTTCACCTTGAGGATGTTATAGTTTGACTACACCATGACTCGATCTCCTAGCCATTCAGAATCCTGAGGTGTATGTTGGCTACAACATGTTCATTATAGAAATTGGATTGCACCAAGAGGAAATCTATCTATCTCGGTAGAAGAGGAGCAGCCCTATGATGATCATGAGAATCAAGTCCATAAGCCCATGGCCATGGTTGAGAGTGAAATAACAGAAAGAGTTTCTATTAAGGTTTTCACATCGGACTTGAATCGAATGATTAAATCATATGAAAAAAATTAGGGTTTGACGAGTTCACCTTAACCCTAATTTGATCGAGGCTCAAGATAGAAGAACTTAATCACACAGGTAGCTGCAATGAGAGGTTTATTTTCAATTTTGATGGATTGCCACCATATACTGCTAGGTGTCACTGATGGATTTTGGAAGCAATTAGAATGATTTAGATGATCGATCATTCTAGTTGTCTGAATTAGAAGAGTTCTGATCCATCGAAAGGAGTTTCGATGATGTCAATGATGGAGATCACAACATATCCTATTATCATTCAAAACTGAACCTAACTAGATCACACAAATAAGAGTTTGGATCTGGATATCATCAATTGGACTAACCCAGTTCAATTGATTTGAATTAGATTCAATTAGGTTCAAAAAAATCGTGCTAGCACACGATTGAGCCTAACATTCTCCTTCTATTATCATTAAAAGTTATCTCGACTGAGCCAAATGAGTTTGTTCTCACTTAGGTATCTTTACTTGGTTTGACTGGAGCTTGTCTAGATCAAAAGAGGATTATCTTAATTTATGAGATAAATTAGAGACAACACCTGCCATTTTTCATCACCTGCTAATTCTTGTCCTTTGACTTTGGTCAAACATTGACCTTTGACCCTTGGACATCTACCCACGTGTCATGCACTTATTGGAGAGTAGATAGAGGCTTGTCCCCTTACTAGAATTTAGAAAGGAGGGGGCACACGCCTAGGATGGCGTGCACCCATGGATAGGGACGCTTGGAGTCCCATACGGATGGGACTCCAGGTTGCTTCTGGGTTTCTACTTAGGTGGCCTCTGGCTATAGACTTTGACCAGTCTCAGGTGTCATCTAAGGATGAATTTATGGAGCTCTCATTTGATTGGATCAGGTGATGTCATCCCACTAATCATATTTAGATCTAATTGCATGAAGCAATGCAATTGTCGGGATGATGTGGCACTGCATGGCGCAGCAGGATTTATAAATAAACCCTATCTGTGCCCCACTTTTATAGAGTTTCCTCTTAGCCATGCCCTAAGGCTGCCCCTCTACCTCCTCCATGCCATCTTCTGATTCTCTCTCTCCTCTCCACACCCAAGGAAAGTTGGGCTTCAATTTGGTGCAATCCAGGAAAGAAAAGGCTGACGAGAAAGGAAGAAGGCAGCACTGCTGTAGAGATGACTGCTGATCTTTAGAAGGAGTTTTGAAAGTCCTCCAAATTAGATCCAAATCTAATTTTTGGAGAAGTGATAAAGAAGGAGAAGCTCTCCAAATCTAATCTAAGTGGATATCGGTAGAGGCCAGGCGCTTGCGTGGCTAGATCCAGAACCTCAGGCAATTAGCAGGATCATCAAAGGGTAATCGGATTACCCAGCATCAAGGTATAATTAAATCAAATTTAATTTTCTTTTATTTTTATTTATTAGATCCATAAAATTAGATCTGAAATATCTTAGATCTAATCTAGATACATGAGAGAAATTTTTGAAATATCTCTCTCAATCCTATCAGATCTGAACGAACCTGATCCAAAAAAGTAGGATTTCTCCTTCACTACACAAACGCATCAGTCAAGGATTACAGAATTATATCATTCAGCAGATCCTAGTCAAACTTCACTCCAAGCTTCTCAAGTTCTTCTAAGTTCTTGATTATCATCAGACAATGATCTTAGACTGACTGTCCATCACGCATTTTAGCCTTAAATAGTCATTTAGTGACCTGATATTTAGCTGTGCGACTCTATTCACCAAACAACTCTTGCAGGTGAGCCAACATTTGATGGGTAATCTTGATATCTTCATGTTGACACTAAAGCTCATCAGACATCGAGCCCAACATGTAGTATCTGGCCTTATTATCTTCATCCATCCACTTGTCAAGAGACATTCTCTATTTAGCGGATGGACGAGCTGGTAAGGTGGGGGCATCCTGATCCAATACATGAGTCATCTTCTTGGAACCAAAAATAATTTTGAAGTTTTGGAGCAAATTCTGGTAATTGAGTTCGGTCAGTCTATGAGTGTCCAAGATACGGGCTAGTGGATTAGACGCAGACATTTTTTTTTTCCTATAGAGAGTCAAAGTTTCTAGTTAGATTTTGTAATTAAGACTTGACCAATTTGTTTAGGATTTTAATTTTTAATCAAATTAGCTTCCATTATTTTTTTGGATCTCTACACTTTCTCTGTAGAGATGCAAAAATCTTTATGATTACTGATTTCTAGTGGGTGGTGTAGTCCCACCAACTGACTCATCACCTCACCTAACAGTTATTGATGATGGGTTAGCCAATGAGTGAATAACTCTTGTCCAATGATTCTCTAATCATGGTGCACCCAGATTTGGTCTCTAATTCATGAATCTCATCATGTCCAAAATATTGATCCACTCTTTAGTTAAGTCAAACCCACCATTTGCATAGATTGAATTCCTAATTGGGTCTCTCATCGTATCCAAAATATTGAGCCTAATCCATCCTCGAGCCCGTAGTATCCAATGCATAATAGATATGGTTGCATCTTCTTGATGCAATTGAACCACTATGACCAGCCGAGAATAATCAACCCTGAAAAGGGCTTGCACATCTACAATGGTGGAAGACCTTAGACTTAATATTTTTTTAGAGAGATTTGATTTAGGTCTCTTTAAACTTGACTTGACATAGCCATAACCATTATGACATACCTAGTGGTATGGGTCAACTTGGATTGTTAGCCACCTTAGATCAAGACTGGGCTGACAAATATGATTAGGTAAGTGAGATCGGTGGAAGGGATATGCCATTAACTCGACAAGAATACATTCAAGTCAAGTAGCTCTCAATTAAAAATTAGTCAGTCGTATCTGCTAAACTTACCTTAGACACTAAATTATTGAGCCAAAACCAATCGGGTTAGCCTATAATCTAGACTCTAACCACAGAGCCTAAATAGATCTTAACTCAATCGATCACTCATGTGACTCGACCTTGACCCAAATTTAATCCTATTAGGCTGGTTAATTTAAGCACTCTTGATCCTACCTAACCAACTCTTGATTCGATTTGATCAACCACTAGACCTAATTAAGCTATCCAAGTCCGAACCCAATTTTATGAATATATCTTAGATCTAAAAATTCTTAATTTTAGACTTAATATATTTTGTAATCCTAATTCTTAATTAAGTTTAGGATTCATAAATAAAATATATATATAAAATTCTAGGATTTCAAGATCTAGAATTTTGTAAAAAATAAATTTTTTATTTCTGATTAAGGATGAATGCACAGCACCCCTACATACCATAAGAACATCCCATCGAATGAGAGGAGAGGGTCTTTAAATCCCACTTCATTCTTATGATCGGATAGCTAAGGAGCACGCCTTAATCAGAAACATGATAAATCTACAAAACTAATTAGATCTACATTATATATCACATATATAAAAATTGATCTAACTAAAAATATATTTTGCATACATCTCATATATCATATCTTGCATATTTTTAGATCTAAATTATCTCATAAATATCTAAAAAATAAGATTTAAATTTGATCATATCAAA
Organism: Cocos nucifera; assembly: GCA_006176705.1. Lineage (NCBI taxonomy): Eukaryota > Viridiplantae > Streptophyta > Magnoliopsida > Arecales > Arecaceae > Cocos > Cocos nucifera. The sequence continues at coordinate 30,039 of QRFJ01007452.1, forward strand.
TTAAAATTTATTCTAGATAATTTTGTAGAACTATTCTACAACTAATCAAAACATGCATCTATCATATCTCATATGAATAAATTAAAATAAATTTATTATTTATTTTTTAGATCTAATTATAATATTTATAATATCAAAAAATAATAAATAAATAAAACTAAAATTTATAATTAATTAAATTAAAATTATGATTATGCTAGACTACACATAGAATAATTCTATTCCTAGTCTAGTCATGCATCTCATACATCTTAGATCTAGATTATTTAATTTTTAATTTTTAATTTTAGATCTAATTACATATAATGTGACATCTAAAATCATATAATTATTAGATCAAAAAAAAATTAAAATCAGAACTATTGAATTATGGAACCTAGCTTGATACTAGTTGAAGAAAAAAACCTATTTTCTAGATCAGCTTTGTTCAGATCTGATTGGTTCAGGAGGGATATTTCAAAAAAAAATTTTCTGATATCCTAATTAGATCTAAGACATATCAAATCTATTCTTATTGATCTAATAATAAAAATAAAATAAAAATAAAAATTAAATCTAATTTAATTATACTTTTATTTTGGATAATCTAATTACCTTGTGATGATCCTGATGTTTACCTGAGGTTCTGGATGTAGCCACATAAGCACCTAACCTCTACCGATATCCACTCAGGTAGGATCTGAAGATCTTTTTCTTCTTAATTAATCCTCCAAAAATCAAATATAGATCTGATCTTGAAGGTCTTCAAAACTTCTTTTGAAGAATTCCCATTGTCTCTTGCAGCAGTGCTGCCTTCTTCCTTTCCTGGCGCCTTTCACTTGCTTGGATCGCACCTTATTCATGCCCAAAATCCCTTGGGAATGGAGAGGAGAGAGAGGACCAAAGGGTGGCATGGAGAAGGAGAGAGAGAGGCTTTGTGGCATGGGCTAAAGGTAGAAGCATTAAAAACTTAGGCATAGATAGGGTTCATATAGACCCTACAGAGCCATGCAGTGCCACATCATCCCAGCCAATCACGACCCTTTGAGCAATTAGATCTAAATCTAAATGATGGTATGACATTATTTGATCCAATCAGATGAGAGACCCTCAAAACCCTCCTAAGGTGGTGCCAAGATTGGGCCAAATAAGAGTTCTTGACGCCATAGAGTTTAATCCCCTGAAGCAACCCTGGAGTCCCATCTGTATGGGACTCTTCCTTTATCCTCATGGGGCGCATGCCTCCCTAGGCATGCACCCCCTTTTTGTTTGTATTTAATAGGGGGACAAGGCCCCAGGTACTCTCCTATAGGCACATGATACATGGGCAGATGTCCAAGTATCCAGGGTCAATATTTGACCAATGTTCGAAAATAGGAATTAGCAGGAGACCAAAAATGGTAGGTGTTGTCATAAATTTATCTCATTAATTAAAACAACCCTTTTTTGATCTAGACGAGCTCCAGTCAGACCAAGTAAAGATTTCTAAGTGAATCCAAACATATTTGGATCAATCGAGACAAGCTTTAATGATTATTAAAGAAAAACATTAGGCTCAATTATGTGCTAGCATGATTTTCTTGAACCTAAATGAATCTTATTTAAATCAATTGAACTAGGTTAGTCCAATTGATAACATCCAGATCCAAACTCTTGTTTGTGTGATTCAGTTAGGTTTAGTTCCATATGGTAATAGGATATGTCACGATCTCTATCGTTGACATCATCGAAACATCTTCCAATGGATCAGAACTTTTTTGATTCAGACAACTAGCATGATCGATCATCCAAATCATTCTAATTGCTCCCAAAATCCATCAATAACACCTAGCAGCATATGGTGGCAACCCATCAAAACTGAAAGCGAACCTCTCGATGCAGTTACCTATTTGATTAGGTTTCTCTATCTTAAGCCTTGACTGGATTAGGGTTAAGGTGATCTCATCAAACCCTAATATCCATCATATGAATTAATCATTCAATTCAAGTCTAATGTGAAAATGCTAATAGAAACTCTTTCTATTATTTCACTCTACCATGGTCATGGGCTTATGAACTTGATTCTCATGATCATCATAGGGCTGCTCCTCATCTATCGAGGTAGATAGATCTCCTATTGGTGCAATCTAATTCCTACAATAAACATTCTATAGCCAACATACACCTCAAGATTCTGAATGGCTAGGAGACTGAGTTATAGTGTTGTCAAACTATAACACCGTCAAGGTGAACTACCAATTCACCTTAGGTCAAAGAACTAGACACACCATTATAGCTTCGAGCCAGTCATCGACGAGAAGGTAGACTTCCTCATGACTGCTCGAGGTGGTCACACTTAATGCCCTCATTCTCTAATGAGTACCTATACTCTCACTCTGGTGTCTCAACACCGTATACTTAAGACTCATCTATTCTAATGAAGCGATCGTATACCAACCTTCTGGATCAATCACCATTCTCATGATCATCCTACGGTCGAAAGCATTTTATGAGTTAATAATGAAAATTCATGTATTAAATTTTCAACTCTTAAAAATATGAACTATCATTATCATTAACTGAAGAGATGTGTCACAGACACTTTCAAATACACACTATGATAAAAAATAATTTATTTTATTATTTATAGTCAAAATTATATTTTTTTCTTAGAAGTGTATTACAAGTGTCAGCCAATTTGGCTTTTAGGCCACATATATCTAACAGAGGAAGCTTGAAGTTCGACGGAATCGGTTCCAGCATGATGCATTGAGAGAAAGGAGGATCGGTATAGATATCACAACCATGAGAGGGGGGAGCGTGTCGGAGTTCCTCAATCCATCGGTTCATCTCTTATAATTTTCGATCCAAATCCTCTCGATCATGGGTTTCTAAGGTCTTTTGGCTGAACGGGAGAAAAGTTTTCCCAAGGGTAGAGTCTTGATCAGAGCAGGGGCTCTTAGCTTTCTATATTTCCTTTTCGAAGGTTACCGACTGGCTAGCCCAAGTCGGCCATCCTTAGACTGGATCATGGAGCTCTGGAGAAGCCTACTCTGGTCGAATTGGTGCCGAAGCCTACCACTGCATGACCTACACCGCCTTCATGAGATTGTGAACCTGCTGGACTACTAGGTTGAATAGCTCTGCATCCCCCATGGCTGCAGGTGGAACTTGAGTTGCCAGAGCTGATGCGGGAGCAGATAGATCTAGATGGAATCTAGCTATAGAGGCCATTGACTATCGGGTTGAATCTTTCCTAGGAGTTATTTTTTTTTTAGGAAGGACTCTAGAGAAGAAGAAGAGAAATCGCTGCTGAGCACTCCTTTAAGAATAAGAGAATCTCAGGAATAGAGGGCCCTTCCTCTAACGCCAATCCAATTGGTGCAAAATCTAATCATCACTGGAGAAGCACCGGAGTCGGAGAAGAAAAGATCACCGTCGGTGACATGCAAAACAAATCTCGTCCAGAGATTGGGGGGGTGGCTCCGGCAAGACCCTCCAATGATCAGGTCAGCTCATTCGGCCAATAGAAATGGAGTACTCAGTTGAGAGAGTTGCAAAGTATTGAGAAGGAGAAGAGAGTTTGGAGAAAATATATCTGGAGGATCTCATTTATAGATGGAGCCTATAATAAATTGATAGTGACAGTCATAACTATCGAATAGTTGGTCGCTCGGGGCCACGTGGAGTTTTTTATGGAGGATAGTATCTATTGTCATGAGTTGCTAGTCCATTTGAGATTTAATAGTCAAAGTTCAAAGGAGTAGGCATTGATTGGTGATGACCTTTGAGCTATATCAATTCTAGAGGAGTTCGGACTCCTCTAAGGTAGTCTGAGTGTAGGTCGGTTCATACCATGTCCGAGGTCGAATTTGTATAGGAGAGGAGACTCTTCTGAAATCTGGAAGTAGATCTACTGGAGAGATCTACGCATAGCTCTTTTGGAGGAGAAACTTGGGAAAGAATTTGCCTGATGGAGGAACCCATCTACTGAAGAGAATCCTGGAAGGAGTTCGCCTATTGGAGAAGTTCGAAATGAATTCACCTATTGGGGAAGTCCGAAAGGAGTTCGACTATTAGAGTCTGGAAGGAGTTTGCCTATTGGAGGAATCCAGAATGAGTTTGCCTGTTGGAGTCTGGAAGAAGTTCGACTGCTAGAGAAGTTCATCTATTGGAAGAATCTGGAAGGAGTTCGATTGCTAGAGTTCTCCTATTGGAGTCTGGAAGGAGTTCGGCTGCTAGAGGAGTTCGGCCATTGGAGTCCGAAAGGAGTTCGGCTGCCAGAGGAGTTTGCTGTTAGGAGAATTCAGAAGGAGTTCACCTGCTTGAGGAGTCCGACTATTGGAGGAAGATCGGTCGAACAGGATGCGCAGGTGCTAGAGACTTGGTTGGTTCTCTAGGGCGGTATTGACTATTCAAGCTTGCCTAGAGAAGGAATCCACGATGTCTTGTCGAATCCAAAATCAGCCTTTCCTATCAATCAGATTCTCTGGCTACAATGTCAGAGGTTGGCCATTCCAGAATGATTTAGAGCTTGAATATTACTATGAATTGAGGTTTAGTTTCTATAACCACAACCAGATAGAACTGATTTAGTCAAAATCTTGGCCAAACTTCGGTAGGCATGGATTTATCCCCAACCGATTGAAAGTGAAGAAATTTCATTTATATGAAATTTTCTTTACAATAATCCTGATAAGTCAAAAATACATAAATAAAAATGAAGGTTCATGAGTCATTTTCTGGATCAATTGGAGCTCCAGCCATGTCAGCATCGATCACTTCTGGGACCTCGTCCAGGGAATTCAGATTTAATTCTAGATATGAGGAAGCCACCCCACTTCGAACGAAGTGCTTTCCCTCATCATAGGTGCCTACTGTGAATTCAGCCTTTTCATCCTCGTTCTCTTTTGATGCCTAAAAATAATGGATAGTTCTTGAAGCAGTAGTTTCAACTTGCGCATTCATGTCACACTGCAGCATGGCCATTTTCTTCTCTACTACTTTCAGTGTGATTCTCACCTCTTTTTCAAGCGCCTCCGCCTTAAGCTCCTCCACCTCCACCTTCAGAGTCTCTTTAATGCCTAACAGTCAAGAATTCACCTCAGCAGACTTCTTTAGTGCTATTTCAGCATTCTGAGCTCTTCTCTCGGTAGCATCAACCCTCACATAGGCCTTCCCGGTCTCCTTTAATGCTTTATCTTTTGAAATTTTGAGCATTTTGGCATCCATATTGTGTTTTATCACTTTGATCGAAAGCTTAACAGTATGTTCTATAAATCCATTTAGATAATGGGTGAGCTATCAAAATATCCCATATACTTTGTAACAAGTACATCTCAAAATGAAGAGATCAAGCAAAGCATAATGATATACATCTCCAACTCACCCAGATGAAACAGTCCAGAGCTTTTTGTCTCTTTGTCCTCAGAGGCATGATCAATAACTTTGTTGCATCAGCTAGATAGAGAAAATCAGAAAACATCATACATGCCAAATCATAATCTTCCAGTGCAAAGGCTTGAAGTTGTACTCCAGCTGGCGTAGTTCCAAAAGTTCCAGCAGCCTCAGTCGGTTCCTCCTCTAAGAAGAGGTCAGAAATGTTAGGAGCTAGTAAACTCAAAATAACCTGGCTGAATAAACATTCTACAAGGCCCCTTTGACCCTTCTCAAGAACTGGAGAGCCCAAATCATGTTGAACATGCACAATCTTGAAATCATCGATGGCATGGGGATCAGACTTCTCAATCTCGGAGGTCGGTGGTGTAGGAAGAAACTCAACACGAGCATGGGCAGACTTGCTGCTGGTCATTTCTACCTTCCTCTTCCAAAGGATCTTCAAACCCAACACCTTCGTTTGGTATGCACCCTTCAGACTATTTGGGGCATTAGTTCATGCAGCTTGATCACCAAGAAAAGAATGTTGCCCCACTAGTCTATCGG